>WNWK01023200.1:0-31412 GCA_009830355.1 Cherax destructor
CAATCTACATAAACGACATAGATGAGGGAATAAATAGTGACATAAGCAAGTTTGCCGATGACACCAAAATAGGCCGTCCAATTCATTCAAATTAGGACATTAGAGCACTCCAGGAAGATTTGAATAGACTGATGCAGTGGTCGGAGAAGTGGCAGATGCAGTTTAATATAGATAAATGCAAAGTTCTAAATATTGGACAGGACAATAACCATACCACATATAAACTAAATAATGTAGATCTTAATACTACTGATTGCGAAAAGGATTTAGGAGTTCTGGTTAGCAGTAATCTAAAACCAAGACAGCACTCTAGAAAGGCGTAGAATTAGGGGGGATATGTTTGGGAGGTGTATAAATGGAAAACAGGAATAAAGGGGATGTAAATAGCGTGCTAAAAATATCTAGTATTGACAGGACATGCAGCAATGGCTTTAAGTTGGATAAATTCAGATTCAGGAAGGATATAGGAAAGCATTCATTGGTAATAGAGTTGTTGAGTGGAACAAACTCCCGATTACAGTTATAGAGGCTAAAACGTTGTGTAGTTTTAAAAATAGGCTAGATAAATATACGAGTGCATGCGGGTGGGTGTGAGTTGGACCTGACTAGCTTGTGCTACTAGGTCAGATGCCGTGCTCCTTCCTTAAGTGAATGTAACCTGACCTGGCTGGGTCGGGGCATTGGCTTAAGCCGGTGGGAGACTTGGACCTGCCTCGCATGGGCCAGTAGGCCTGCTGCAGTGTTCCTTTTTTATGTTCTTATTAGGGGGGATATGATTGAAGAGTATAAATGGAAAACAGGAATAGAGGGGATGTAAATAGCATGCTAAAAATATCTAGCTTAGACAGGACTCGCAGCAATGGCTTTAAGTTGGAAAAATTCAGATTCAGAAAGGATATAGGAAAGCACTGGTTTGGTAATAAGAGTTGTGGATGAGTGGAACAAACTCCCAAGTACAGTTACAGAGGCTAAAACATTGTGAAGTTTTAAAAATAGGTTAGATAAATACAAGAGTGGGTAAGAGTTGGACCTGACTAGCTTGTGCTAC
This sequence comes from Cherax destructor, assembly GCA_009830355.1. NCBI lineage: Eukaryota > Metazoa > Arthropoda > Malacostraca > Decapoda > Parastacidae > Cherax > Cherax destructor. The sequence goes on from WNWK01023200.1 coordinate 1,049, forward strand.
TAGGTCAAATGCCGTGCTCCTTCCTTAAGTGAATAACCTCACCTGACAAGGTTGGGGCATTGGCTCAAGCCGGTAGGAGACTTGTATCTGCCTCGCATGGGCCAGTAGGCCTACTGCAGTGTTCCTTCTTTATGTTCATTTATAATTTCAGCAATTCCCCCCCCCCTCATTCCACACTTCCAAAAATGCATATTCTTATCTTCATATGAAAGACTTCAAATTAACATTAAACTAATTAAGGCCCACGCGAGGCAGGTCCAAGTCTCCCACCGGCTTAAGCCGGTCACATTCACTTCAGGTCGCCATGCATTATACCTCACTGTCCACCTATATAAACTGGCTTTTCAACCTCTGTACGTTTGCCGGGTCACCATTTGGAGAAGACCCGGGCCGGTAGTACCGGCAAACCTACAACTCTGTACGTTAGAAGTGATAAAAGTCCCAGGATCAAGTGCTGTTATTAAATAAAACAAGTTCGTGACAAAATAATTCAGCAGATAAAATTTAAAATCATGTGGCAGGCGTCTCCCGGAGGAACCGTCACCGGACAACTACAATACTAAGAAAACACCAGAACTTGCAATTAATGAAACTTTCAACAACAATCCACTTACTGGGAACTTAGGAGGAGTCTTCTCTCCACCCATGCTGAGGGAATTCCGCCAAAATATCATTATGGTGGTAGTGAGAGGTAAGAGAGGTGGTGTCAACGGGTGGGTGGTGGACGGCAGAGTGGACGGAGGCGACGCCTTCACAACCACACCTCACCTTCCTTCATTATTATATATATAATCTCTTATTTTATTTTTATATGTTTTTCTGAGCCTAATATTTGCTTTAATACTTATAATTATTAAAAACGGATCTTGATTTTTTTTTAATTTAATTTGTGCAAGGGAAATTTATTATATATTTAACGTTTACAAAAATTGCTTACAATTATTATTAATTAAGAATTAAGTGCTACAAGTAATTTTTGTATTCGCTATATTAAAATTTGAAGCTCTCAAATATATAATAAATTTCCTCCGTACAAGTTAAATTAAAAAAAAACGCGATCTCTTTTTATTATAATTATTTTTTTATAAGTTTTACAACTATTTTTAATTAAGCATTAAATATTATAATAAAAGATCGTTTCATTAAATTTATTAATTTTAGTGAGGGAGAAGCACTAAACCAGTTAGGATCACAATACTTGGGGAATAGATGGTATTCATGTTTGATCCAAGGAAGGGGAAGTTATGATGTTTCTTTATGCGGTACAAATAATGGAGTTCTCATGTAATAAAACACTGGTAGGCACAAGTAAGTAAGTAAGTTTATTCAGGTATACACAAATACATTTATATAGATTATCATACATAGCAGCATGTGTGTAGAGAACCCAGGATAACCCAAAAAGTCAGACAGAGGGACTTATTTCCAGTGGGGTCCTTTTAGTACCTTAATATTATACATTGTAGGAGATATATGTTATTATATTATAAAGGATATATGTATACTAGGAATAAGGTAAAAAGAGTTATTTACATGTGTGTTAGTTAAAAAAAAAAAAATCTCTCCGTGCCCAACCCATTTCACCTGGGCTGTACTACTTCTACTGCTACCCTCTGACAGCCTGCCACCTGACTTCCAATAATATATATGCTCATTTTTTTAGTTATCTCTGTATTATAACATTTACTTAATAAATGTCTTGATCAGTGCATAGTATACTTGTCTTTTACCTGTAAGTACCTTCTCTGTTTCTGCCAGGGCAGAAACATTGGGAGTGTTTCTTTACACCTGTTGTCTATGTTCCCCATCAGTAAAATGGGTACCTGGGTGTTAGTCGACGGGTGTGAGTCGCATCCTAGGACACTGACCTAATCTCCCCGAAATGCTCAGCATAACAAGGGAGTTTCTATATAGTAGTATGTCATTGATGTCAGCTAGGCCTGTATACCATGTACATGTACTTGTAAATAAAGATATTATTATTATTATTATTATTATTAGTATTATTATTATTATTATTATTATTATAATGTGTATGAATCTTTGGTATGAAAGTGTATATAACACCTTGCATTCCACCCATCCTTTTTTTTTTTTTTTTGCTGTTTTTTTTAATATAGTGGTGCCTCAAGTTTCAAACAGCCCCCAACTTGAACAATTATGTAAGTGTATTATTGTAAGTGCTTTTGTAAGTGTATTTTTGGGGGTCTGAAACGGACTAATCTAATTTACATTATTCCTTAAGGGAACAAATTCGTTCGGTAACGGCACTCGAACAGCATTCTGGAACGAATTATGGCCGAAACTCGAGGTACCACTGTATTTTGCTGGGATTATGAGGAAGGTTTTGCCACTCTTACAACTGTGATTAGATTTTTTTTAGATTTTGCCACCGAAGTGGCTAGTTTATTGTGCACGCCATATCCATCCTGTGGACGGTAGCGCAAGAACATATGGATACACAAAAGGCCTAGGCACTGGCCCCAAAAGGGTTAACAATTGTACATTTGGTTTATATCTACATTTCACTTATCTGTTACAAGCAAATTTAGGAAATTTGCTTAGTATAACTGGTATCTTATTTCATGAATAAGATATCTTGACATGTCGCATAGGTTATTATACTGTCTATCTATATTCCTCAATAAGTGGACAATTGAGTTGCTGCCCGACCACTGTGGTGTGAGGGTGTGCTGTCAGGCGCCTCTGGTGGCCAGCTTTGACAACTTCATTTTCTCAGCAATGGCCGAGTCATACAGAAGGAGAGTAAATACAGTGTGTATTGAGGTGCTCGCTGGGGCCATTTATCCTTCAAATGCAGACGATCTCTTACCTGCCATTCTACGTGATAAATATGGATTTGCCACTTCAGATATTTATGGGATATCACTGAATGGAGCAACAAGAGTGTTTGTGAAATTCTCGTCGAGTGGTGTCTACGGAAGAGCTGTTGACGATTATCAAGACAAGAGGATGGTTGTGAGGGAAGGATTGGAGGTGCGGCTGAGGGAGGTATCTGCGACATACAAGTGGATACGGATTCGTAATTGTCCATTTGAGGCTTATGAAGAAGATGTGAGAGATGTGTTTCAAGGCCTATGGGGTGATTCATGCGGCAACTGTCGGTAGGTGGGAACAGGGTGCCTATGCAGGATTGCCAGAAGGATCATACAGTCTGAAGATGTCATTGAGGATGCCTATACCATCATATGTATTGATGCCCCTCTTTCGTACACAAGTATATGTGACATATGCAGGGCAAGTGAGGACATGCCGGCTATGTGGACAGGCGGGGCATTTGGCGGTGGCTTGTGAGAGACAAGGACAGTTACCCCAGCAACGACGTGGAGAGGAGGTGAGGGGATTGGTGTGGATGGCCTTTCCAGTGACATGGAGAGGAATGGGTCTTCTCCAGGGCGTAAGGATGGAGGAGCACGTCGATGGAGCGATGAGATGGAGCAAGCGGAGGAGTTGGTGGTGACATTACCTCCTGAGACATGTCAAGAGGAGGTGCAGGATTCTACAGTCGCCATCGGACAGGAGGATGGCAATGATTTGGTGGAATTGACAGATCCTATGTTGGAGGATCTAAGGAAGTTGATTGATAGTCCACCATCCGTGGGCGAGAGTATGAGCTGCAGAATAACCCGGAAGTAATGGAAAGTCTGGGCGAAGAGCTGAGTGATGACGTGAGTAAGAGTGGTTGTGGAGAGAGTGGTAATGAGGTGAGCGTGTGTGTGGTAGGCGGAAGTTCATGAGGAGGACAATGTAGACAGTGCAGTGTCTGAAGAGATCATGGAGGTGGCAGGAGAATCTCGTAAGAGATCTGGTGGTTCTGTGGAAGATGATGTGTTGACGCCAGCCCAGAAAACAGGGAAGAAAGTGTTAGCAGAAAGGGATAGGAATGAGAGGGGAGGAGTAAGGGAGAAGCGTGTAGACAAGGTGGGAGGAGGGCCCAGGGGGTGGGTACTTTGTCAATGCAGGTGGAGCACGAGTAACGAAGCATCGAGGAAACCACCTTAAAGAATTTAAGTGTTTAAGTATGAATGTTAATGGCCTCAGAGCGGAGGTCAAGAGGATGTGGGTTGAGAGTATTTTGAGGAGAGAGGGTATTGATGTTTGTTTCCTCCAAGAACACAATTATAGGTGTGGTAGGGAATTGAAGTTAAAGGGATTTAATTTATATACAGGAAGTTCGGAACTTTTCAAGGGAGGGCTTTGGTAGGTATTAGGAATCCTGCCCTTTCATTTGAGGTCGTGGGAGGAGGTAGGAGGGGGCGGATTGTAAGGGTAGAGGGGGTTTGGGGTGACATTTCGGTTTGTTTTCTGGGTGTGTATATGCCAGCGGTGGTGATCGCAGGAGACTGGAATTGTGTTATTAGGAGGAATGACGTAGAACTGAGAGGAGCAGGTTGTGTGCTAGCAGTGTTGAGGGACTTGTTAGGGGCAGTTGGGGTTAGGGATGTAGTAGATGGTAGACAGGTTATGGTAGAACATACGTTTATTCGGAAAGGATATGCAGCACGGTTGGATAGGGTGTACGTGTCTTCAAGTATAAATGTGGAAGAGGTGTGTAATATAGATGTTGGGTTTTCAGATCATAGGGGTGTGGTGGCTGTGTTGGGGTGGGTGGGTGCTGTTAAATATTATTCAGACTTGTGGAGGTTGAATGTTAGTTTGCTGAAAGAGAGGGGATCGTGAGGGTTTCGAGGCTTGGTGGGAGGGGTTCTGGGGTGGGGGTAGGGGCATTTGTGACATTGGGAAGTGGTGGAATTTGATGGCAAAGGAGGCAGTGAGAGGTTATTATAGGCGTGAAGGGGTTGAGGAGGCTAGGTATAGGTATGGGTTACAGAGATATTTGGAAGGGAGGTTACGGGATTGTTATAGTGGTGGAGGAGGAGGGTGTCATCAACAGGAAATAGCGTATCTTAAGGGTAGACTAAAGGATATTCAGAATGAAGTTTTAGGGTGATAAGGGTTCATAGTCAATTAGAAGAGGTGTTATGGGGTGATAGGCCATGGGTACTGTTTTGAGGAGATTTAGGACACGTAGAACAGGAATGACAATAACGGCGTTGAAGGTAAGGAGGAGATTGGGGTTATCATACAGGTCAGGTGTTAAGAACTACGGATGGGATGTGTTCTTATGCGAGGTATTGGTTTCAGAATAAGTTCATGGGTAGAGTGAGGGATGAGGTTTGTAGGGGATTGTGTTAGAGAGCATTCAGGAGAGGTTAGGGGAGGAGGATAGGAAGGGGTTAGGTGGAAGAATAACGATTGAAGAGGTATGGCAAGCAGTGCAAGGGTTATGCATGGGGAAGGCACCTGGGGTGGATGGGTTACCTGGGGATTTCTACGTATGTCATTGGGATGTTTTGAAGGATGTTTTAGTAAAGGTGCTGAATCAAATGAAGGATAGGGTACGATGGATGAGGTGCAGAGGACTGGGGTGGTGGTGTTAGTACCAAAAGGCAAGGACAGTGATGTTTTGAGAGGGTATAGGGCAATAACTTTGTTATGTTCTGATTACAAGATTTTTGCCAAGATATTAGCGAATAGGATGAAAAGGGTGTTGGAGAAGGTTTTAGAGGACGGTCAGTTTGGTATACCAGGACATAGTATTAGGACGGGGCATAGAAAATTAAGACTTTCGTGGAACAGAAGGAAGGGGAGGGGTTCTGGGGTTAGATTGGGAAACGGCGTACGATAGTGTAGATAGGGAGATGTTATATGAGATCTTAGGGAGGCAGGGGTTTGGCGGAAATTGTTAGGTTGGTAAGAACCTTGTATGATGGGGCCTTGGCGAGGGTCCAGGTTAATGGCAGGTTAGGGGTTCAGGTGAGGTTTGAAAGGGGTCTGAGGCAGGGTTGTCCCCTATCTCAGATCCTTTTTGAGTGTCTGCAAGACCCTTTTATAGGTTGGTTCGTGAGGGGGTATGGGATGGGGATGAAAAGTGGGGTTGTGAAACGGGCATAGTAGGTTATGTTGATGACACTACAATTATGGTGGGGAGTAGTGAGGGTTTAGGAAATGTTAATAAGATTATAGAGGTGTTTGGAGGGGCTACTGGGATGGGCATCAATAGAGCGAAATCTAGGTTGTTGGAGGTAGGTTCGTGGGTGGGTGGGCCGTTGGGAAGTAGGGGTGGGTGGATGTGTGTTGATAGCTTAAAAATATGTGGGGTCATTTTTAGTCATAATAGTCAGTTGGCAAGGGACTTAAATTCGGAGTTAGTGGTGAACAAAGCGCTAGGTAGGTTAAGTGGTTTCAGTCCTGGAGAGGTAACGTTGTTACAAAGAGCAGTGGTAGTGAATGCTCTAATTTATAGTAAACTGTGGTTTGTGGCGACTGTTTATCCTCTACGGGAGTGTGACATAAGAAGGTTGACGGTAAGGGTTTATAGATACATTTGGAGCTATGGGAGGCACTGGTTGGCGTGAGAAGTAGTGACTGCGGGGTGGCCGTAGGGGTATGGGGTTGATACCATTGGGAGAAGGCTTCAAAGTATATATGTAAAACAGGAATTTTTAGTAGGGGGAAGGGGGCAGGCGAGTGGGGAGGGTTATGAGTGAGGTACGTAGGTGGTGGAAGGGTAGAGATTTATTGCATTGTGAGGATATTTTGAGATACCTTTCAGTTGTCAGGGTGCCAGGTAGGGTGAAGGTGAGTAAGTTGGATAGGGTAGGGGGGGAGAAAGAGATAGTGCAGGGATCAGGGATTTATCCAATGTATAATTGGAAATTGGTGTGGTATTGGATGAAGAGGCTGCGTATACCACCTAGGGTAAGGAAACAGGGTATAGGTTTTTATTAGGCATTTTGGCATCAAGGGCACAATTGTGGAGAATGGGCATAATAAGGGAGGGTTGTGCCTGAAATGCGGTGGGCTTGACACTGCGTATCACGTTATTTACTTTTGTGAGGAGTTGGGGGGTGAGGGAATGGTTTAGTGGGGTTTTGAAAAGGGTAGGGGCGGGGGTTTGTCAACCCTTAGGGCGTTAAGTTTGGATGTTGAGGCGTGTCCTGAGGATGTAAGAAGGGCAGTGGCATATATAGTGGTGGGTACATTTACATCTCGTGGTGCATGAGAGAGGAGCAGGGCGCTGTCTGTATTAGAGCTATGGCAGCAGGTTTCTATAGGACAAGATGTCGTAATCAAGAGGTGTATGCAGGAAGGTGGTGTAAGGCGTTTTCTTTGGGTTATAGGAACATCATGGTTGCGTTATTGTTGGGGAGGGGGGGGGGGTGAGGGACCAACATGAGTGTGTGTGAGGTATGGTTTTATTAGGGTAGCAGGGGTGTAAGGGGAAATGAGGATGGTTTGTTGTTGATGCTTTAGGTTTCAGGTGCTCTGCTTTCAATGATAATTAATAAAAAAAAAAAAAAAAAAAAAATGTTTTTGTTAATCAGTAGTTAGTGAGGTTGGCGAAAAAAGGTTGTTGGGGAAAGGGGGGGTGTTGGGAGCATAAGGGGAAGCTTGCCTGTTTTCTAACTGTCGGCGTCATCATAATCTCTTAGGGGTTTGTGAGTCAAAGCAAACCTTTGTTGACTAAATTAAAGGAAAAAACAATATATATATATATATATTGGAAGATCACTATTAGAGATGCCGCCTGTGTGAGTGAGATCCGTGTGTTGGTGTATGGACATTGTGTCACGTATGGCAGGTGTTTGGATGTATGTTGGGTGCGTGTGTGTGGGTGGAGAAAATATTATTTTCCTTTGTGTTAACTTTTTCAGCTACCACCGGGGTAATTTTTGTGTTTTGTCTGTGTCAAACACAGGGAATGTCATAAGGTTCAAGCATGACATGGTGGTGGTAAACCTTGAAATGTATGAGTATGGGGAGGTTTTATTTGATATGCACCAGGTTCTAGGAGCACTGTTGTGGTATACAGCAGTAGGTTAGGTAAGGCTCCAGACGTTTGAAGAGTTAGGTTTTTGATCTTAAGTGATCGTTGAATGTAATATAGTGGTGTCTTACATTGTAATGACAGTTAAGTTTGATTAATATTAGTAATGTGTGTGTAGGGTGTTGGGATTTTGTTCGAGGTGTTGTTAGGTCAAAGGAAAAAATTTGTTTTGTATATAATATGGATGAGGTTTTACAGCTGTATTGAGATATGTTTAAATAAAAAATAAAAAAAAAGGGGGGGGGGGGGAGTTAGGATAGTACACAATTACAAGTTTAATAAGATGTTGTTTGTGACTTGAATTATGACTTACGTCTGACTCGGAAGAGTATTTCATTAAAAAAGAAAAAAAAAAAAGGGAATGGAAGTGGGTTTACAAGTGTACATGGTAGAGATGTAATGGTTTTATGTTATTTGGTGTATTACAGTGATACCAGGTCTTCGGACTGTTTGGGTAAGACTTTTGCAGAGACAGTATTGTTCATGTGTGTTTATGGAATGTAATATGATTTTTAATTTTTATTAAGGCAGTTGTGGTGTTTAATTTTTGTAACATGTGTGAGCAGGGAGATGGGTATTGAGGTGTGGTTAGGTAAAGGCAGGTTTTGTTTTGTGTATAGTTTTGCTGCAGTTTGTAGTTGTATTCTGATATTTTCCAGTAAAGATAAGACAACCTAGTAAATAGGTTAATATGAAAGAGATTGATTATATTTGTGTTTCGTTTTCTGGTAGGATGAGGAGCTTATGTATATGTTTCAATATGCGATTTTGTCATGACATGTATTGTATGTACTGTTTTAAATAAAATATAAAAAAAAAAATAAGTGGACAATTAAGCACATAGTGTTCAAGACAGGCCTAGTGTCTAATCGACATGTGCCTAGGGCAAAATGGTAACTAACAGTGACCATATGCCTGATCACATAATTTACATTTGGTTTGATCATCATCTGTGTCTCTCCCAAACTGCCAGAAGTACTTGTAACCAAGACTAAGCCTGGCCACTACAACATCAGTCAGTCTGTTCACATTGCAAGTTGCTCCACAAACATAATAATATCTTTATTTACTACAAGTACATGTACATGGTATACAGGCCTAGCTGACATCAATGACATACTACTATAATAATAATAATAATAATATCTTTATTTACTACAAGTACATGTACAAGGTATACAGTCCATAGTTGACATCATTGGCATACTACTATATAGAAAGCCGCTTGTTATGCTGAGCATTTGGGCAAATTAGGTCAGTTTTGTCCCAGGATGCGACCCACACCAGTCAACTAACCCAGGTACCCATTTTACTGATGGATGAACATGGACAACCCCTTCCCGGAAATCGAACCGGACCCTCGCCGTGTGAAGCGAGAGCTTTTGCCACCAGGCCACGGGGCCTCGGTGAGCATTTCGGGCAGATTGGTCAGTGTCCTAGGATGCGACTCACACCCCGTCGACTAACACCCAGGTACCCATTTTACTGATGGGGAACATAGACAACATGGAAAATTCTCGAGGGCTTAGTACCAACTTGCACACAAAAATCACTCCCCACGAAAGCAAAAGACTGGCAGGCGATAACATTCCCCAATGAAGGCAGGGTGCCACTAGCACGTTGAGGGACAACACAATAAGTGTGAGGGGCCCAAGATTGTTCAACTGCCTCCCAGCATACATCAGGGGATTACCAACAAGCCCCTGGCTGTCTTCAAGCAGGCACTGGACAGGCACCTCAAGTCGGTACCTGATCAGCCGGGCTGTGGTTGTACGTTGGACTGCGTGCGGCCAGCAGTAACAGCCTGGTTGATCAGGCTCTGGTAACAAGAGGCCTGGTCCCCGGACCGGGCCGCGGGCGTTGACCCCTGGAATTCTCTCCAGGTAGACTCAGGTGTGAAACACGCCCAATGTTTCTGCCCTGGCTGGGAATCGAACCCAGGCCCTCGCCGTGTGAGCGAGAGCTTTACCACCAGACCACCATGTTCATGTTATCATAGTGGGTTATAGATCTACTTAGGCTTCTAACTGCATTCTTATAGCAATCATTTTCATTATTTATTTCTCTTCTAATATTATTCCTAATGCTAGACACAGATATCTGTGCTAATGCTCTTTATAAGTATATTTTCTCAGGTGTTCTACTAATCATTTCTTAGTATCATTTCCATAACATTACATAGGATACTTGTTAGGTATGATAGGGTATAGATTAGTACCTCCTGCCAGTCACCTTGAATATTCGAATTATACTAGCCATCATCTAGTATTCTGTCTGTGATTTGGGGTGATATCTGTGTCCATCCTATATGCTTATACTATGTTTAGTTCTCATAGAAGTCATTACACCCTTTTTTTTTTTTTTTTTTTGGTGCCTCATCTACACTAACTGTTTCACCTTCTATCTATTCCTCTTATATTTTTGTTTGTCTGTCTTTGTTCACTGTGTGATACATTATTTTGTGCATCATAATCATGGCTTTTAATTTCTTAATGTCCTCAATTACATGCAGGCTTTTCACTTTTGCAGGAGGCTGTGATTGTCATTCTCATACATATGTAGTTATAGGAGTACAGCTGCATATTGGTTGTCATTTGACTTCGGTATACATACATACTACTATAAAAATATTTTTATTTTGCTTTTTGCATTGTTTATTAAATTTACAGTTGTGGCCTCTTGTTCTCCCTGTCACTGGTGGAAAATAATCTTTCTTTTCTATTTTATGATTGTGATTATCACTACTGTAATATTATTTGATTTGATAGCTTTATTATATACATACTTCATACCCATTAATGTAGGCAAAAAGTTTAAAAATGAACATATTTGTCTGTGTCCTAAACCCAAAAGCTTTGCTGACAAAGCAAATTACAGTGGCACCTCGGTTTTCATCAATGTGGACCCCAGTTTGTAAAAACTTCCTCCTGAAGTCTGCTCAACGCCATTACCGACAATTTACTCCCTTAAGGAAAAATGTCACGAGGTTGTCTATTTCAGACCCCCAAAAATACACTTCCACAAGCACTTACAATATTATACTTACATAATTGCGATTTCGAGTTTACGAAACTCGGGGGTCACTGTAATTCATTCCAGAATGCTGTTCGAGCGCCGTTACTGGCGAATTTGTTCCCATAAGGACAAATGTAAATTAGATTAGTCCGTTTCAGACCCCCAAAAATACACTTACAAAAGCACTTACAAAATACACTTACATAATTGTTCAAGTTAGGAGCTGTAGGAAACCAAGGTACCACTGTACAGTGATAATGAGATGTTGACAAACAAGACACATCTTTTATATATATTCTCTACTAACAAAGGCATTTTTATTTTCAATCTTTATTTGCAATTTATATTTTTAACTGTAGCCATTTTGTATAATACAATATTTGACCTGTTTTTTTTTATACAGCAGAATATTTTTCTGCTATGATCATACTTCTTTTCATTCTTAAAGTGATAGGCCTAGTTATTACATTCTTTATTCATAGTTCATTTCATTCAACTCAGCCACAAGTTTGGATACACTTTTTGAATTTAATCAAATTTCACTTTGTTTTAGTATTTGGTTTTATACAGATGCTGTATATCCAAAAAAGAGTAACCTGGGCCACTATTTTATCCAAGTGCCAAATCAGCCAGACTGTGTAGACCTGTGGTCTGCTAGCAACAAAGTGCCTGATTGATCAAATAATTAACAAGGAATAATACCAGATAAATACTGGAAAGAAACTATGACAACGTTTCGGTTGACTTGGACCATTAACTAGGCAGCACTAACAAATGAAGGTAAAGGAGCCATATATATACAAGAGAGCAGGGATGGAACAAGAGAGGAGGAAGAAAGAAGGAAGTGGAGATAGTTGTGGTAGAGTAATGCTGGTAGGGAAGGGTAGTAGTAAGCCTCGGGCCTGGCTGCAGGACAGAAGAGCCCTTGAAGTTTAGTCACAGGTATGGTTACTTTATCTTAAGATCTGTGGCAATAGTTATTAATCTTTTACCTTTCCTGAGCTTTGAGCATTTTCACACCTAGATGGTAATGCTTTACTTTTCTATTTCCCATTTTTATAATTTCATTTGGTTGGGTTAAACCCCAATAATCATTCGTGCAACCATTCTTGAAGTTGTAGACAATGACAAGTGGTAATTCAAAGAGACATAAGCCAAGAAAAACATATTTTAAAACATTTTGCCCACTGAGGTTTATCAGTTACAGTGCATGTGTGTGGTTTTGTATCTTTATAAGATACAAATTTCTTTGTACTAAATAAAGCCCCATTGTGGCTGAAATGTGAAATAAAGGTTTCTTGGCATTCTTTAGGTCTGTTCAAGTCTTCCTACAGCCTCTCTCTGTCTTTGGTGTTTATGCTTATTTTCTTGGCAAATGGGTTTTATAGCTGTTATCAGGTCATTAATGTACATCAGGAACAATTTCTGTAATTTGCTCCATGTAAATGCTTACTTCCAGGGGCTTTGTCTTTGCTGCATCTTTCCTTCTTGTGTGTTGTTATTCTGGACTACTCTGTTCCCTATTTTTATTATAATTTTTGGGTTTGAATTCTAGTATCCACTTGTTTGATATCTGAAGCCTAGCCAAATGGTCTTCAAAATTCTCCCTGTCTTTATCAATTGTTGTCTTTTTCACTCATTACCAGACATTGATATATTGAATTCAAATTTTTGGTTGAAAACATATCAGGAAAAGATAGGGTACCGTGCTGAATCTGGAGAAACAACCTCACTCTTGTCCACTGAGTGTGTACAGTACTTCTCTTGCATCACCCCCTTTTATTTCCTAGATATTCAGGAATCCACTAAATACTTTCTTGTTTATGTGTGTGTGTGAGATCATTTATTTCAGTCTGTATACATGTATTACTTATTTGTAGAGATTCTCATGATTTCTTGACTTATCTATTTCTGAGTTTATATAATTACAGTACATATTTAAAAGAATGAAGGGCACACTACCATCACTGGAGCAATACAGTATTTGTGTACACTATTTGTAGGCTATGCTCATGATGCTAACTTGTATAATTACAGGTACAGTAATTTGTCAGTAGTAAGTACTGTATTGGCAAAACACTGCCTTTTCTTGGCCTTCCAGTCATACACCACCTAGTTTGTAACAATAGTTCCTGTTATCCTTTCTACCCATTTCTTCTATATCTGAAAATTATGACCAAGATATTTTCCTTGTCTATTATCTATTATTCTTTTCTTATGATTTTTAAGTGCTTATCCTCTCTTTATTGACACTGAAAGCAAATTCATTGCTTTCAATGTCTTCATTCTGAGATCCCATTTTGTTATATGTCTTTGTACATTCTTTTATAGGTTCTTAGATTCAACTCAATCATAGCGTATTCAATTTGTCCAACACAGTTGAACAATTTCTCTTGTATATCTCCATCTATATATTCTATTCATGTGACTATAATAAAATTAATTTTCTAAGAATCTATTACAATTGACATGTATGTTGTGATAACTTTGTTTATATTCATTTGAATATCATAATCAAATACATATATTAAATATTCTGTTTAATTACAGAATTTTAATTGTTTTTTTGTCTTTTTTTTTTCCTGGGGTTTTTCTGTGCTAGGAATGAAGTTTCTGGTGTGTTTAGTATTAATGTTTCAAAATTCTTTAAAAAAAAATTAAATAACCCTCTTGTTCACTTTGCTTAACTAGAAAATTTTAATTTTTTTTTTACTTTTAATCTTATATTCAGTTATTTGACCTCTCCATCTCTGTCTTTCAACAGGGCATTTCCCATCGTGGTTTGTTTTGTCTGTGTGCCCACCATCCATCATTTCATTCATTTTCTTGGATTTAGTGTTCTTTCATTAATGCATAAAAGTACCCATTCAGTGTTACAACGTGGCCTCTAAAGTGGTGATAATGCGAAAACAACTGACCTTGACTGTTAAGTAGAAACTTGAAAAGGTAAGAAAAATTACGACTGTATGTCTTTATATACTGCAGTCAGTGGTACCCTAGTTTCAAACAGCTCCTAACTCGAACAGTTATGTAGGGTATTGTAAGTCCTTTTGTAAATTTTGGGGGTTGAAAGGACTAATCTAATTTTTATTCCATTTTTTTAATCAAATGAACGCTAAACCACATTTTCCAATTGGGAATAAATTCGTTTTAAGGCATTCACCTGGCAATTTTGGGGAAACTGGACCACCTTGTTAAATCTTTCTATTCAGGTTAGATAAGCTGTACTGACAGTTTGTATTATAGTATACTGTACTCTATTTTTAGTTCAAATAGTTCATCAGTACATTAGTCCTTATTAGGCATTTGTCCATATCCACTTTGTCAATTGAGACACCCCTTCCCTCTATAAGTATCTCTTATGTATGTATATTATGCATGTATGGAAGAAATCCAATTGCATGATTACATATAAAAAATACCACTGTAAAAAGTCCTTTCATGTGCCTCATACATATCTTGGAGGATTGTGTAAGCACATGAAATTAGGTTTTCAATTTTAACTGACTGTACTCCCCCGGGTTGCAGGGGGACCACCTGGCCCCCCCTTGCTTGCTATGGGTCTCTGCTCCCCTGCTCCATGACTTTATCATACCTTTCTTAAAACTATGATGGTTCCTCCTCCCTATATCTTTCTTGATATTCCACTTTACATTTCTTGTGACTGAAGAAATCTTCCTAAATCCCTTTAATTCTGAGTCTTCAGCTTCCAGTTGTTCCCCTTGTTTCTGTGTTCCCCTCTGGAACATCCTGTCATTCTACCTTGTCAATTCCCCACATATTTTGTATTGTTATCATGTCTCCTCTGACCCTTCTTTCCTGTTTGTGTGTGTACGTACTCCCGTTGTGGTTGCAGCGGTCGAGTCTAGCTCCTGACTCCGCCTCTTCCTGGCCGCTACTGGGTCCTCCTCGCCATGAGCTTTATCCTTACCTTTTCTTAAAGCTATGAATAATCCTGCCTCCACTCATTGCTTCCTAAACTTTATTTCCCTGACCACTCTGTACTGAAGAAATACTTCCTAACATCCCTTGTTTCCAATCTTCAACTTCCAATTGTTCCCCTTTTCTCTGTCCCCTTGTAATTCCTCTCAGTATTTTTATTGTTATCATGTCCCCCATCTCCTTCCTCCATTGTAGGTCAATTTCCCTTAAATCTCCTCATAGGACATCCCTTGCTCTGGGTGTTTGTTAAACTTTTACTTTCTCTATTTCTGTTTTGCATACTCCAATATGGGTTCGTAAAGTGTACAGGGTCCTGGATTCCTTATTAAGATGTTAGAATCTGTTCTTAGGTTTCTACCCTGTTGTGGGTTATTTGGTTGATTGCCCTCAGGAGATATCCTGTTATACTCACCCCAAGATCATTTTCCTTGAGTGAGGTTTGTAGTCTCGGCCCTTTGCTGATCCATCTGAGTCTTCTTTGCCCTTCCCCAATCTTATGACTTTGCAGGGGGGTTGAACTCCAGGGCCAATTGCTGGACCAGTCCCAGCCTGTCCAATCCCTTTGTAGTTCTCCTGGTCCTCATCCGATTGAATTCTTTCATCAACTTCACATCATCTGCAAAAGAGAACCTTTGGAGTTAGCCCTGTCATATGTGTGTGTGTGTGTTGTACTCACCTAATTGTGTTGCAGGGGTCGGGTGTCCTGGCCCCTTCACTGACCCATACTAATCCTCTCTCTCCTCCATGAGCTTTATCATACCCATCAAAGCTTTATGGTTCCTCCTCCCTCATCACTTGCGACTATTCCACTTCCTGCAATTTGCTGAAAAACTTCCTAACATCCCTTTGACTCGTCTGAGTCTTCTTTGGACCCCTTTTCTTCCCCTCTCAACATCCTGTTTTTGTACTCACCTAGTTGTGGTTAGGGGGTCACAGCTCCTGGCCCCCTTCAGGCCGCTCCGGTCACTCTACCCCTCCATGGGCTTTATCATCCCGTCTTAAAGCATTTATGGATCCTGCCTCCACCTCACTTCCCAGACTATTCCATTTCCTGCAATCTGTGACTGGAAAATTCCTAACTTCCCTGTGGTTCATTTGAGTCTTCATCTTCCAACTGTGACCCCTTGTTGCTGTGTCCCACCTCTAAATTTTCTGTCCCTTGTGATTCCTCTCGGTATTTTATAATTCGTTATAATTCCCCACTATCTTCCTGTCTTAGTGTCGTCAGGTCGTTTCCCGTAACCTCTCCTCATAGCCCCTTAGCTCCGGGACTAGTCTTGTTGCAAACCTTTGCACTTTCTCTAGTGTGTGTGTGTGTGGAGAGAGAGAATTATGTTATTGTTTAATCCTTGGAAATGAATCTTGTCTTGAAATATTTCTCCATACATATTGGAAGTATGATTTAATTTGGAATGAGAAGTAATCAGGTTTGATCCAAGGAAAAGGAGCCTAGCACCTATGCCTAGGATCAGAGCCACCCAGTATGTGTGTGTGTGTAGTTGTTAATAGTTGTCAAAGGTACTTGTCACAATTAAATTTGTTTGGATTTTTAACCCCCAGGGTTACCACCCAGGACAACCAAAGTCCTGCATCATGGAAGGCTGTCTGTCTTACTTCCTTTGGTGTCCAATTTTGTCCTAGTTAACAGTCAACCAACACCCGGACTTACCCCTGGGTGAACCGGAAGCAGGTGTAAGAAACATGCTCAGTTTCCACCTTGCCAGGATCAAACTACAGACACTTGGTATGTGGCAGTGGATCAACCGAAAGACTGTAAAGCTGTATTTTGTCTTCAAAACAAGTCTACATCGTTGAGTTTCCAGTTCACAGTTAATCTTATAGCATTAGTTCTCTTCCCCTTTGTGTGTGTGCTGTATTAATTGATTTGTAGTCTAGGAATACTGATTTCTAGGTTTTTTTTTTTTTCATAAATATATTGTATTTTTAGAACTATCAAGGCTTTTGGAATTCTTCTTTATTTCATTCCGTTATCCTACTTTTGTGAATTTTATAAAAAAAATCAATACCTTTAAATTTAAAGTTATGGCCTTTTTTTATTGATGGTACAGTTTGGAAAATTATGTGAAAAATTTAAGTTCCAATCTTTGCATTTTCAGTATTATCTAAATTTAGGTTTTCATTAATGAAGTGCTTATTTCATTGCCGTGGAAGAATTAATTTCTATTGGTAAAGTGCATTCCCATTAAGGAGCACCAAAGCAGACTATTTTTGGTTGGTGCATTTCCACTAAGAAGTGCCGAGCAGACCTGAGACCTCCCCATTATGCAAAGGACTCCATTGTCAAGCACCCAGGAAGGGTGTGAGGGAGGGTGATGGGATATAAAACAAATCAGCCTCCCTGGATCATATATGTGGACACACTTTTCCTTTTTTCATCACCCTATCTCATCTCGGATATTTTATTTCCAAATGAAGTGCAGGTTGCTGGTGAATTATTATTATTATAATCAAAGAAGCACTAAACCAAATGCTTGAACAAGGAATGTTAACCCTTTGGTCAGGCCCTCTCCCAAACTTTTCTCAGGGTGAAAATTTTTCAGAAAAAAAAATTTCTTATGTAATGATAATTCTTTTTCCGATTAATGACACCAAAATTATGAAATTTGACGTTAAAATAATGGAGTTATGCTCTCCGAGTTAGTGGTATCAATGACATTTACGCATCGGCGATTTCGCCCACTTTGAGCCCTATTTTGGCAAATTCCAATGTTTCAGTCTACTAAAATTATAGCTATTTCGCTAGAGTTCCATTTGTTCTATCAACTGATTATAAGAAATCGCCAATTTACCGATTTCAACTACCCAATAGTGTGGTCAGAAATTGGCAATTTGGCCAATTTCATAATTTCAAAGATGCCAATTTCAAAATAGGGTCCAGAATAAACGAGACAGACATTCCTGGCACTCAAATAACATTTATCTGTTCATTAGTCACGTCTCCCGGCCCCTCTTACATTACTTTTGCTTTCCATTTTGAATTTTTATTCTCACAAAAATAGAAATTTACTGTTATGTATTCAACTGCATCATTGTAGAAACGGTATAAATAATATCAGTGCACTTGTGCAAGAATATTAGACTACCCAGTTGATGTGTATTGGACGCATGGCATGATTTGTTTACTCTTGAACATCGACAAAAATCGAAACGGTATAAATAATATCAGTGCACTTGTGCAAGAATATTAGACTACCCAGTTGATTTATTGAGCATGGCATGATTTGTTTACTCTTGAACATCGACAAAAATCGAACATTTTTGCTACTTTGCGCTCAGTTTCAAGGTACTTGTCATTGTAAAACCAATCAAAATCATCACTATTTCTGTAATATATCTTCCATTCTATCGAATGAGACAAAGAAAACCAAAATACAACCACAAATACCATACAAAAATACACCCCAAAGTCGTGTTTTGAACCAAAAAAGACGGTCAGAGTTTTTTTCTCATTATGCACTGCATGCTTCAGGATTTTTTTATACTGCGCACTGACCACGCAGACCCATTCTTGCATATGTAGGCCTGCCAGCTTTCTTCCACCAGATTTGAAGGCACTAGAATTTAGGGGGTACAAGTACGTGACCGACCCTGGCTGCACTGATGTACTAGTACAGGACCGACCCTCAAAGGGTTAAGCATGAAACTACAGTGGACCCCTGGATTTCATGCCCCAACTCGAACAATTATGTAAATGTATTTTTGTAAGTGCTTTTGTAAGTACAGTGGTCCCTCGGTTTTTGCCGAGTCGTTCCAGAATGCTGCTCAAGTGCCATTACCGAGCAATTTACTTCTAAGAAATAATGTCACGTAGGTTAGTCTATTTCAGACCCCCAAAAAATACATTAGAAAGCACTTACGAAAATACACTTACATAAATGTTGAGTTTGGAGATACGAAAACCAGGGACCACTGTACATATTTTTTGGGTCTAAACGCACTAATCTAATTTCTTATTCCTTGGGGAACAAATTGTTTCGTCGAACAGCATTTGGACAATTATGGCTGATAACCGGGGCCACTGTTGCCAAAAAAAACTAAGAGAATCAAGAATTTGGGCATTTAGGACAATAAAAAGTAAGGGCTTGTGAAATTAGTATCCTCAGTATGATGGTGAAAAGAATGGGGAAAGGTCACCAACCCTCTTCCCCCACTTCCTCTTAGGGGGCCCCTTGTGTGGTGAAGGGCTCTTGGTCTGAGGTTGGACCTTTGGTCTTCTTCCTCAGACCAAATACCCCCAATCCCCCCCCTTTTCCCATTTTCCCCATCCCCCCTTCCCTTCCTCCTCTCTCCTCATCCCTCCCTTATTTCCTTCCCATTTTAACCTGGGAGCTTCCCTCCACAGGCATTCAGTTCCTAGGTAGGGAAGGGTTCGTGGTCCATCCCTTGTTAGGTCCTTGGTGGTGGTTGGCCGTGGAATCTATGCCGGGGGATGTGTTCCCTCCGGTCCGGGTGGCCTTGGGTATCTTTTCGGGGCGGGGTTATCTCTGGAGGCCCCCTTTTGATTCGGGGGTGGTGGCCGAAGGCGGTTGTTTTGTGGGGATTCCGGCCGCCTTCTTTTGTCCCCGGGTGGCTCGGTGGTTGGGGGAGTTTTTCCCGGATTGCTGGTTTACTGGCATGAAGGGTGGGGTATGGCAGGGTTCCAGCACACTCACACTTGCGGTGTTGAGGTCCTCTTGGGCGCGGAGGGGGTTTTAGCCTTATTCCTCCTAGGGCTATTCCCCACGTTCCCCCTTTTTTTATTCTTTTTTTATTTTTATTTTTTTTCCTTTTTTTTTTTCAAAAATAAAAAGAAAAAGTATACCATGGTGAAATCCAAACCCAATCCCCGGGCCTTCTTGTCCCACCTGTTCTGACCCTATATTCCCGGAAACTTTTCGGAAATTAATACCCCTGTCCCTCTTGCTGGTGCCTGCTCGTCACCTGCTTGGGTACTGGGGTTGACCCCTTTGCGTATCTGACTTGCTCTTCTCGCCTTGATTCCGCTTTCCTACGGTGCGAAATTTTCAAACCCCGCCCGTCTCCCATCGGACCACCCCCGGTCCCACATCCAAACCCGCCCTTACATGGATTGCTCTTCCTTCCTTCATCTCAAAACGCCAAAGTGCTCCCCCCCCTTAGATACTTTGTTTCCACTCCTCAATGGGTTTTCTCTCAGACCACTACTCCAACTACCTATTTCCGTCTATTTGGTAAACTCTCTCCCATGAGGCAAAATTTCTTTCCCCCTCAAAGTTTTTCATCATCACGGTCCAGAATGCTGGCCAAGCTCGGATTTTTTTCCCTTCTTCTACATAAATACTATTCCTATCACTATTGAAAGCATCATTCTCTTAATTTTTGTATGTATTTTTTTTACCCCAATTATTGTGGAATTTCCAGACATGTGGTGAAGACATTTAGAGCAATTGAACTCCAAGAACTCCCTTCCTTAAGGTTGACACTTTCCCCTCCCTGCCAATAAGGGCGTTTTCCATGCAATGTAGCTCGTTTAACGTTTGACCCTGAACTCCCACCTTCTGTAAATATTGCAGGTCAACGTTTACAAGTTCGAAGGTGCCCCCACACCACAGCAGTGTGAAACTGCTGGCGTTTTGGTCATCCAGCGAAATATTGCGGGTCCATGGCCGAATGCCCAGTCTGTGGTGCCGGCCATGCCAGCCTTCTTGATTTCCTCCCCCCTTAACTGTCTGGGCACATCCATCATATTCTGGTTGTCAGGTTTACCTGAATGAGGGGAAATCCGTTGCCTCAAAGAGGGGAATTTTTCATTGCTATGGCCGTCTCTCATTACCCCAGGGGGACTTGTTTTCCTATTCTGCATTCAAACTCCCTGCTTCGGGCCAACTTCCACGGCTTCCTCTGGTCGCCTCTTCCTCATCACCCCTGTCTCAATCCTTTTGATGTTCTTGGCTCCGAGGTCCCACCTTGGCATCCAATACTATCCACCTCCTTCCTCTACTCACTCCCAGTTCTGAGTCTACCGTCTCGTCATCTCCTAAACCTCAGCGCCCCATTCTTTCATAAGCCCGGCAAAAAATTCTGCCGGGTTCTTCCTCCTCTAGTTCTTAAGGTGTGGAGGTTCATCCTCCTCCTCTCTCCTTCATCCCAAGTCCTCCCAAGCCCCCCTTTGACAGTTTCCCTTCTATCTCCCCGCCCCCTTTTAGTAATCTGGACTCCCCCATGTTTATTTCCCATTCTAATGATCCACATTCCATCACTTGAAACACTGGAGTTTTCAGAATACTGGACTTGATGGACCTCTCCATCTGGGTTCCTCATCTCTCTTCCCTCTCAACCCCCTTCCTTCCCCCCCCAACGTTTTCCCCCTCCCCTTTTTCCCGTCCATGAAAACTTCTCTCCTAAATCATGGATTTTTGCAGTGGAAATCCCCGGCCTCAGGGGTAACAGGGTGAGCTTCAGGTGTTTCTCTCCCAGTTTTCCCCTATCGGGGTCTGTTTCAAGAACCCAAATTACAATTCT
This sequence comes from Cherax destructor, assembly GCA_009830355.1. Classification (NCBI taxonomy): domain Eukaryota; kingdom Metazoa; phylum Arthropoda; class Malacostraca; order Decapoda; family Parastacidae; genus Cherax; species Cherax destructor. The sequence continues at coordinate 22,419 of WNWK01023200.1, forward strand.
GTTATCAGGCCCTTTTAGGCTTAATTTGTTTTTTGGATCTTTTTCCGTGGAACCTTTGAAATGCTCTTCTTATCGCCTGGTTATCCGCACTCTATGTCCCTTCTCCTTACATTACACCGCAGCCCTTCCACTTGAATAAGTGGTATACACTCGTTCTTTATACTCTCCCTTTTGGGCATTTCTTCCCAGATGTTGATTTTCTAGTTTCCCTCCGCCACCCCTTTCTTACTTGGGTTTTAAACACCACTTTCTCTGGGGAGGGTCACCTGTGACTCCCCATTCAGTGGGGGTATTTTTGCTTCTCTTCCCTCCATGTTTTAAACGGGGACTCCTACCCATTTTGATCCCCGAACCATTCTTTCTCCCTTTTATCTTTCCATCTGCTCTTCATCAACTGTCCTTGCTTCACCTGGTCTGTCCTCCCGGACTTACATGACAGCGATCATTTCCCAATCATCCTTGTCCCTCTGTTTTCCACCTCCCATTGCCCACCTGGCAATTTGACCGGGCGAAATGGGGCCCCCTTTTCCACATCTTCTGCCTTTCATGGGGTTCCTACCCGTCCTCCATTGATGAGGTTTTACATCTCTTTTGTCCTCCCCTCTTCCAGGGCTTACATTTATTCCCCAAACCCGGGCAGCACCTAAAGTGCGTGCCTTGGTGGCTCCTGCTTGGCCGGGCGTTTGAAACGTGCTGCATGGGGCAGGATCGATATAACAGAAACGGGCTCCTTGATTTCAAGCAAAGAGAGCTATTGCTCGTCGGTCATACGTGATGCCAAACGCCTTGTGGGTTCGTTTCTACTGTCATTGGCTTCCCGGGTGCAGCTGGAAGAAAGCGGAGTTGGGAAATTCCCCCCGACCCGGCTCCTGTTCTTCAGGTTGCTGGTGTCAATATACCCCCTCTTGCTTTGCCCTGAAATTGGTAATCATCTCGTCCGCATTTCTCAGGGGGCTCCATCATCCCCTGCCTTTCTTTAAGTCTGCCAGGTTAAAACCCTGATTTTTCTTCTCTTAGAAAAATCCTATAATTCCTTTTACCCTTCAAGAACTGGAGGCAACACTCTCTGCTTGCCGATCTTTTTGGTGGGCCAGGGCTCATATTCTTTGCAGCATTTACATCAGTCTGCTCTTACTGTCCTCTTCGACTCTTTAATCTCATATGGTGAAGGCGTTTTTCCCCAGCTTGGAAGTTGCATTGTTTCCCTTTTGAAACCAGGTCCGGGATGTGATTCCCTTTCACTGGGAGTCTTCCAGTGCAATTTGCAGGGATGGAACGTCTAGTTAATAGGCGTTTGATGTGGTTTTAGGCTCACAAAGCTCTTCCCTAGTCAATATGGCTTCCGTAAGGGCGGGTTTTCCATTGACCCCCTTCCCTTGGTATTTTATTGTAATGCCTTTGAATAAAATTTTATTATCTTTTCACCTTGAAGGCTTATGCCCTTGGAGATAAATAATAATAAGATGCGAAAAAAAACCCATCAAATTTCAAGGAGATGAACCCCTATTCCCTACTGGGACAGAAACGACTTAATGTTTTCTTCTCCACCTAGGAAAGAATCTAGGGGTAAAATCCCAAGCTCAAACACCCGTCAACAGACTACCTCACAAACACCTCCCTAATAGTTTCCTGCTCCTCCAACCCCAATTGAAGTCTCGCTCATAATCAACACCAAAAACAAGGGGAGAAAACACCTACCAACTTTTATGTACAAAAAAACTTCACAGGTCTTCACCAATATGAACATATTCAATAAATATTGAAGCCTCTCCTTTCCATCAATTCTCAAAATAGCTAGGGAGATCCACGGGGTGATCAAACAGACCTGAAAATATGACCAATTTCTAATTTAACTTTCTAAAATTTGAAAATTAATTATGACAAATCTATTTACCTCGTCTCCACAATTATAACCCCGTCAATTTGGTTCGGAAAACGAGCACAAACGATGCTATTACAATGTTGGAGTTAATATATACAGCACTTGAGAAAAGAAGTCCCACTGGGAATCTTATTGATCTCCCAAAGCTTTTGATACAGTCGACCAGGTTTACGCCACAAAATTGGGACCTTGGTATAAGGGGCACCCACTCCTTCCTAAAATCTCCTCACCAACAGAAGCCTTCGTGTAAAAAATGGAGCGAACTTTCCCAAACCATTACAGTTGAGTCCTCAGGAATGCCGGGCCACTCCTTTCCCCCATTTCCCTAAATGACCTCCCAATACATCCTATAAACCCATTTTTTTGAGGTGCAAACATATGTCTTCTCTCCCCCCCAAATCCAGTTATACTGGCCAACATTTAATGCCCAATTAAGAAAATATCAACATGGATGACGACTAACAAGCTTACTCTCAATCTGGGACCTACTTCATGGGTTTTGGAAAAAACCCCAAATTTGGCCCAGCCCACTCCTTAGGCCTCCAGGCAACCTACCATTCTTTCTTAAGGCCTTCTTAACTGACAGACATTTCCGGGTCCGGGTTAGTAATGAACTCCCCCCGGAATTTGTCCAAGCTGAAGGTGTCCCCCAGGGATGTGTTCTGAGCACAACACTCTTTCTGCTTGCTATAAATAATCTGGCATCTGTTCTCCCATCCAATATTTGGTCTCGCTCTATGTGGATGACTTTGCTATAGCTTGTGCAGGTGCTGACTGTCACCTCATTGCAGTTTCCTCCAGCATGCCATCAATCAGGTTTCTGATTGGGCCACCTCTCACGGGTTTAAATTTTCTAGTGGCAAAACTCATCAAATTACGTTCACTAGACGTTCAGTGGTCTCTGATCATCCATTGTACCTATACGGCTCACGTATCCCAGAACGTGATACAGTCAGGTTTCTCGGCCTCCTGTTTGACCGCAGATTGTCCTGGAAACCTCACATTACCTCTCTGAAGGCGACTTGTCATAGCCGGCTGAACCTCCTTAAAACCCTCGCACATCTTTCATGGGGGGCTGATCGTAGAACTCTCCTTCGCCTACATTCGGCCCTAATTTTATCGAAACTCGATTATGGTGACCAGATATATTCGGCAGCTTCTCCTGCCACTCTTTCCAGCCTTAATCCCATCCATCACCAGGGATTACGCTTATGCCTTGGTGCTTTCGTTCTTCCCGGTTGAGAGCCTCTATGTAGAGCGAACATTCCATCCTTGTCCGATCGTCGAGATGCACATTGCATTCGCTATTATGTTCGCTCTCATGACCTCCGCAATCCTTCCATGTATAGGATTGTTACAGATGTTAGTAGGCGCTCTTTATTTGTTCATCGCCCCTCCTTACTTCGTCCCTTTTCTCTTCGTCTACATTCACTCATGTCTTCCCTTCAGCTCCCACCTCTATATGTTCATGTGACATCTCCTTTCCCCTACCCCTTGGGAAGTTCCTGCTGTCCGTGTCTGTTCTATTCCTCTACCTTGCGCGAAAGCCCAACTACCTACGGCGGCTTCTCGCTCTTTCTTTCTAGATCACTTCCGTTCTCATTCCCATGCCATCGCAGTATACACCGATGGTTCAAAGTCATCTGAAGCGTCGGATTCGCAGCAGTGTTTCCGGACAGCGTTGTACGAGGGCATCTATTACCCTCGGCTAGCATATTTACGGCTGAATTGTATGCCATTCTTGTGGCACTTATCCGTATTGCATCTATGCCTGAGTCACCATTTGTGGTCGTTTCAGACTCCCTTAGTGCTTTACAGGCTATCCGTAAATTGATACACCTCACCCCTAGTTCTTCGTATCCACCTTTGGTTACGCCGTATCTTTAGCAAGCATAAAGATATTGTTTTTTGTTGGGTCCCTGGTCATGTTGACGTACAGGGCAATGAACAGGCAGACACTGCTGCGCGGTCAGCAGTACATGACCTTCCAGTTTCATATAGAGGTGTTCCTTTCACGGACTATTTTGTGGTCATTGCTACCACCTCGCACCGTTGGCAACAACGCTGGTCTGACCTGCTGAATAACAAACTTCATTCTATTAAACCGGTCATAGGTTTCTGGCCTTCTTCTTGTCACCAATGTCGAGGTTGGGAGACTACTCTCTCCCGTCTTCGCATCGGCCACACTCGTCTTACTCACGGGTATCTCATGGAGAGGCTCCCTGCCCCTCTCTGTGAGCATTGTCAGGTTCCAGTGTCTGTTCGACATATCCTGTTGGACTGCCCACTCTATCAACGAGCACGCAGAATTTACCTCCAACGACGTCTTCGCTCTGCGGCCCTTTCTTTACCTTCCCTTCTTGCAGATGGACCCTCCTTTAATCCTGACTCTCTTGTTGACTTTTTGACAGAAACTGACTTACTACACAAACTCTGAAGATTATACCTCTAGCACCTCCCTCAGTCCCTTCTACCTCGATCTCTTGCTACCCTCCACCCCTGCACTACCCACCGTCATCTTGCACTCCATACCCTACTAATCATCCATCTCCCTCTTACAACTCACTCTCCCTGCATCCTACAATAACCTGCAGCGCTGTATGACCCCTGTGGTTTAGCGCTTCTTCTATTTGATTATAATAATAATAATACTGATTACTTAACACTAGACGTACAAAGCATAGTTTGATCAGGTTGCACTAATTATACAATAGGTTATACATCTGTTAAATATATACTATTCAACATTTGCATAGGTTAAAATATGAGAATTTATTGTACTTTGAGCATTTACTTTTGGAGTTCTGAGGCTATTGGAGTAACACAGTGAACAATCATAATTTGAGGCAGTGGAGAGTGATTTGGTAGCTTTGCAGGTAAAGTTAAGTACTGATTATTTAGTTTTGGGTGAGTAGGTGGGTTTTAAGAAGAGTCTTGAATTGATGTACAGACAGGGTTCCTTTGGTATTCACTGGTAATGACTTCCAAATTTTTGGACCCTTTATGTGCATAGAGTTTTTACATAGTGTGAGATGGACACGGTCAGTGGTTCTCCCATTGCAAGACAAAATGAAGGAAAATTTTTTGGTCTATTTCTTGATAACTTGAAATTCAACATCCACATTCAGTACATAAAAAAAATATCTAAATCAGTTGGTATTCTCTCTGAGATATGTTACTATGTACCTCAAGCTGCACTACTTTCATATACTATAATCTAACCTAATCTAATCCCTACCTCACCTATGCTATTTGTGCCTGGGGATCCACAACAGCAAATCACCTAAAGCGAGTAATAGCTCAAAAAGAAGCTGTACAAATGATTGCCCAGTCTAGTGCCCGACAGCACACAACCCTCACTCTTCAACAGTTCAAACTTACTTAATATACGTAAAATTCACTTGTACTACTGTGCATACTACATATACGTGACAATCATTTCTAATGTCAATCCTGCTCTGAGACTCTTGATAGCTACAACAGAACTTGAAGGGTATCATACCAGACACAAATCTGATATTCCATATGTTCGAATCAACTTGTGGAAAAACTTGATGCTTCGTACGTTGGACTGCGTGAGGCCAGCAGTAACAGCCTGGTTGATCAGGCTCTGGTCCAACATGAGGCCTGGTCACAGACTGGGCCGCAGGGGCGTTGACCTCTTGAATTCTCTCAAGGTAAACATAAAAAGACCTAAAGTCTGGAACTCTGCCTAAAGATTCCAGAGGCTTCCTGTCTGCTAATCACTTCAAAGCTACTGTTTAAAAACACCACCTTACTTTAATATGATCCTAACAACAATTCATGCCAAACAAATCCTGAAACCCTGTCTATAATCCATTACTGTCCGTGTTCTTGTGCCATCCTTCCTCAACTCATTTATTCCTAGAATGGCATTAGTTCCTTGTATCAGTTCACGTAATTAGTTTCATCATTAATGAATAGTTAGTTTGGATTTTTATTAAATTAATAGTGCCATTATTTTTTTAACACATCGGCCGTTTCCCACCAAGGTAGGGTGGCCCAAAAAAGGAAAACTTTCACCATTCACTCCATCACTGTCTTAACAGAGATGCGCTTACAGTACAGTTATAAAACTGCAACATTAACACCCCTACTTCAGAGTACAGACACTGTATTTCCCATCTCCAGGACTCTAGTTCGGCCTGCTGGTTTCCCGACTCCTTCATAAATGTTACCTTGCTCACACTCCAACAGCATGTCAAGTCCTAAAATCATTGTCTCCATTCGTTCCTATCTAACACGCTAGGTTTAGTGCTTCTTTTGGATTATAATGATAATAATCTAACACGCTCACACATGCTTTCTGGAAGCCAAAGCACCTTACACACAAAACCTTTACCTCCTCCCTTGAACCTTTCCTCAACAACCCCTCCTCAGCCCTTTGGATAATAGTTTTGGTAATCCCACACCTCCTCCTAATTTCCAAACTATGAATTCTCTGCATTATATTCACACCACACATTGACCTCAGGCATGACGTCTCCACTGCCTCCAGCTTTCTCCATGTAACATTCACCACCCATGTTTCACACCCATATAAGAGCGTTGGTATAACTATACTCTCATACATTCCCCTCCTTGCTTCTATGGACAAAGTTCTTTGTATCCACACACTCCTAAGTGCACCACTCACCTTTTTTCCCTCATCAATTCTATGATTCACCTCATCTTTCATAGACCCATCTGCTGACACGTCCACTACTAAATATCTGAATACATTCACCTCCTCCATACTTTCTCCTTCCAATCTGATATCCAATCTTTCATCACCTAATTTTTTTTGTTATCCTCTTCACCTTACTCTTTCCTATATTAATTTTTAATTTTCTTTTACTTACCCTACCAAACTCGTTCACCAACCTTTGCAACTTCTCTTCAGAATCTCCCAAAAGCAGTGTCATCAGCAAAGAGCAACTGTGACAACTCCTACTTTGTGTTAGATTCTTTATCTTTTAACCCCACACCTTTTGCCAACACCCGAACATTCACTTCTCTTACAACCCCATCTATAGATATACAGTGGACCCCCGAGTTTCGTAAAAACTTCACTCCTGAAGTCTGCTCAAGTGCCATTACCGAACGAATTTACTCCCTTAAGGAAAAATGTCACGTAGGTTAGTCTATTTCAGACCCCCAAAAATACTTTTCCACAAGCACTTACAATATTATACTTACATAAATGTACGATTTCCGGGGTTTACGGAAACTCGGGGTCCACTGTATTGAACAACCATGGTGACATCACACTTCCTTGTCTAATGCCTACTTTTACTGGGAAATAATCTCTGTCTCTCGTACATACTCTAACCTGAGCCTCACTACCCCGTAAAATCAATTACTGCTTTCAGTAACCTACCTCCTATTCCATACATTTGCAATGTCTGCTACGTTGCCATTAATATACGTATTATAAACTAAGTTTTCTTGTTCTCATAAAGATTTATGTATCATTGTCTAGTAATGTTAATTTTAAGGCTACCTGATGACCCTTATGGGTTTAGTGCTTTATGATTATAATAATATTTGGGGGTTGCCTTGCATATCAAGTTTTTTTTCTATAAAGTTTTTATTCATGTCAAAAAACCTAATTATATTCTGTACAGTGTCCCTTTTTTTGTAGAAAATAATTTGTTTGTTTTTTTTAATTAGGGGCCCCCGGGGTTTTGGTTATATCCCCTGTATATGCACTCTGAAATTGACCCCCCCTATTTTCACTCAATTTTTCGATAACATTCAAAAACATGTAATAACTAATTTTCACCCTGACAGCATACTCCACCAATATTAAAAAGTCTAAACTTACTCCCCAAAAAAAGAACATCCATACTTAAATTGTGCCTACTAAAACATAGAACTCACATGTAAAAAAAACCCCTCCGCCAAATTTTTGACCAACCTTAACAGGACCCCCAATTTTAAACCAAAAAACAAAATCATTTTTGATTTTCCCGGGGGTGTCCATCTCACATTATGAAAAAAAATCTATACACAAAAAGGGGCCCAAAAATTTGGTTTATTACCTGAGTTAAAAAATCCCAGTATGACTCATTTTTTAAAAGGGGCCCGCTAACCAGACGGGAAAAATTAAGCCCCCAAATTTTTTTTATGAGAGTGCCCAAAACCCCGGAGACGCAAGCCTATCGGGACATTACCCCCAACGCCCATGACTTAAAAAAGGGGAAAAAAGACATGCCCTGCACTCCGCCCCCAGGCCCTGACTCATGGAACTCGGTGTTCTTTAAGAACTGCAAAAAACCCCTTTTTACGTGCTTTTAACATCCTATGGAGAAGGAGCAGGACACGGGGGTTTGCCCCCAGTTACTAAAAACAACAGATATAGCCCCACCCACAAAGGCGGCAAAAACAATAGAAAGAACTGGGGAAAAAGCACTTCGTCCCTATCATTTAAAAAAAATTTTAAAGGGTTCCCCCGAAGCAAGATCGCCACTCATTACACAACCATCAATTAAAAAAACCCAGGGCAGAATGGGTTTGAGCAGGTCGCTCCCCCCCTGTCCCAACTACTGGACCACTTTGACAAGGTCCCCCATGCTCTAGAAGACAAAAAGAATGCAGATGTTAATACACAGACTTTTCAAAAACCCCCTTTTTTTTTAAATGTGACCATGGTGTATAAAAAAAATAAAATGATGATAAAGGAATAACAGGAAAAATTGGGAGATGGATCTATAATTTTCCCAACAAGTAGAACACAAAAAAGTAGTCAACCCGAAAAAATCTGAGGGGTTAACGGGGAAAAGCTCTTTTTCCCCAAGGGACAGTACCCCCCATCCTGTTCCTCATCCTCATATCGGACATAGACAGGGATATCAGACACAGTGCCGTGTCTTCCTTTGCAGATGACACCCGAACCCCCCCTGCAGTGTCCACCATTGAAGACACTGCAAGACTCCAACAGACATAACCAAATCTTTAAATGGGCTGCAAAAAACAATATGAAGTTAAAAGATGAAAAATTTCAATTTCCCCGATATGGAAAACGGAGGGAAAATTTAAAAACTCACGGGGTATAAAACAAATTTTAACCACACAATAGAGCGAAAACTAAGTCAAAGACCTGGGAGTGA
>WNWK01023201.1:0-31409 GCA_009830355.1 Cherax destructor
AGATGATGAGTCTTGGGCAGCAAGATAGGTTTTTAAACATATTCACCCAATTCATTTTTTTGCAATCTATGGGGGAAATTAAGGGTTCCTGTCGGGTTTTTACCCCCCAAAAAAACAAAATAATCTCCCGGGGAGATGACCGACAAATAAAAAAATTTTACCGCGGTTCCCCCCGTTGAAGCGTGTGAGAAAACTTGACCCCTCCGGTTCCATCCAAGGGGTCCCTTCGATATTCTCACTCTAAATCCACATCTACCCTTAAGTTTATTAAGAAGGGGTACAAATAGTTCGGTTTGTTCATTTTAGTGACTGTAGGGGTTTAAATTCTGACTGTTTGGGGGAAAAAGGGGAGGAAAAGAGTACAATTTGGTAATTCCTCACCCTTTATCCGTGTCTTGGGTGTTCACGGGAAAGACCTTCATTATTCCCACCGTAGACACTTAATATCAACATACCTACTGGCCAGTTAGTACGAGGATACAACTTATACCTACGGGGGGGAAGAATCAAAAATTCTTGTCGCTATTCTTCGACGGATCCCGTGGTCCTGCTCGGAAAGGGGGTTATTTTTCCGGCAAGACGATGATGTTGGTGGTTGTCCCGATGGTCAAAGAAAATTGATTCCTTGAACTCTCTTACGCCCACGAGACCGGACTTATTTAACGTGGTTGGTCGGGGACGATTCAAAATTCTCTTTTCCCCCTTTTATTACAGTTTATAATTTGCAAAAGGGGGAAGGGATTTAAAAAAGAAAAAATACTAATTAATTAATACTTTTTCCCCAGATGGACAAAACACAACACTATTTAAATGAAATATGACACAAAATAATTAATTTAAGGATACTGGGAAAAAAATTAAAATTAATCAAGCAAAGAATTTAACACTTAGTCCTCAATTAAATCACAGTCCCGGGTTAACCCCAAAAAAATTCCCCTGAGAAAAATTTTTTCAAACATCAATTGTTCAAATTATATGGAAAAAAAAAGATAAATGTCTTACTTAGGTTAAAGGAGTTTTTTTAGTCAAAAGCTTGAGTGGGGGGAAAGGTGGAGGATGTTGTCGTCTGTTCCCCCCATAACCGGAGAATCTTGAAGAAATATGTGCTTAATCAACGAAGAATCTCCAGACGATAAACCAAAGATTTTTAAAACAGACACACCTGGTTTTGTGTGTGTGTGTGGGGAGCGACTGACTGCTTGGGGGGTTTTCGTTTCGGCTGGCTGGCGTACCACCACCCCCCTGGGCTTTTTTTAATTTTTTTTAAAACCCGGATAGTTTAAAAAAAAAAAAAAAAATACCACAGGGATGGTATTAGCAAACAGAACAGCAATGCCTGAAAACAAAAAAGCAAAGGGGAAAAAAGGGGGAACTCCATTGGGCCCTTTGGCTTCTCAGAGTCAGCTGGAATAGGCTTCTGGCTTAAAACCTTTAAATAGGCTTAGATGGCTTGGAGTCTTATAACTATTAGTTCAGCAGGGTGGAAAGCTGGCTTGAACAGGTTTGATGGCTTGGCTTGGGCACCCCCCCACTCACAGACTGGCTTATCTCGTGGCTTAATTTGAAAAACCCCGGTCTACCCCTCAAATTTTTTTAACAAATAAAGATAAAATTTTTAAAAAAACCAGGAAAAAGTAGACAGGCTATAATTCTTTTTGGATTTGGGAAAAAATCTGGGCCTCATTTTTGGGGCTTTTTCGGCTTTTTTAAAGGAATTTATCTTCCCGTATCACCGTAATTGAAAAAATTACTTGTCGTGTGGGTACTTTTTTTTTTTTTATTGGAAAAACATTACAATACTGATATACAAATATAAAAAACACAATTCTTGTCAAAAAAAGATAATGGCTCAAAACACACACTGGTAATTACAATTAACTTAAAATCAAAACCCAAAAAGGGAAACTGATACAAACTTCATGAACCCATAAAAACCCCATCCCCCCAAAAAAAATAACAATACATATACCACTTTGGGTTTAAAATAGGTCCACACGTATGTCTAATACTAGTTAAACTTCAGACTACAAAAACAGACATTACCATGGTACTGAAAAAGCTGCCGAGTCCCTGACCGGACTCTGACACAAGTAACACAAGTTACCCTCACAACAAAAACATATATTAAACTCCCCAACAGCCACACCAAAACTATCAGTCCGCACACAGAAAACACCATTTCACAGACTATGTTGAAAATCTGTACCACTTTTCACACGAATGACACTTTAGATAACACATACACAGGACATGAAGAACACAGAATACAATATACCCGCACATAGTTACACCGCACAAGCGTTTCAAATGGTATCTTAAATTTTGACACTTTGGGAGGGAATCGACTTAGTAGCCAGCCACAAATGTATTATCATTCCAAAAAACCCCCTAATCACAACCACTCTCGCTTTCTCTCACAAAAACCCCAAAACATACAATTACCCCCGGGGCCCGTCCTTTTACGTCTTGACATTGTACAAATGCCATAAATCTGCCACACGAAAGTTACGGTACGTATACGAAAATGCTCTCCCAACGATTCCCAAACAACAGACGATTCCCTACACTTTGGTGAAACATAACCGCGATAATACCGTGAACTCGCTCAATTGATCCCACTGTCCTGAGTACCCCTGACATATGAATAAAAAAAACTAAACTCCCAGGGCCCGTGCGACCCCATCCGTCCCTTCCCCACGTCTAGACTAAGGACACGTAAAGTCGAAAACCCCCCACACCCCCCCACACAATAACTCAACCAAACCAACATCGCACAGCCTTTAAACGTTCAAAAATAAATTTCATAAAAAAAATGTTTCTTAACACAATCTTTACAAGACGGCAAATCACGTAACTTTTCCCGCGTACACAGAACCCAACCCGATGGCAAGATGTTATGAAAGAATTTATACATTGTATCACGGACGGGTGCAAAAGGGGATAACCAACGGTTTTTAAATCTCCACCCAAGCATACAAAAAAATGACCACAGACCGGTGGCACGTTATCTTCTACAGTCGCCTGAACTAAAAACATAAACACGCTCGTGGGTTGGAAACTACGGGAAGTACACGTAATAAAATTACACATCTATGACGATCACGTCCTGTGGCCCCCTCAGGTATTGGTACGTCTCCTAACTAGATGGCTCGCCACGTGCGGGGATTGCACATATGTATGCTTAAAAAAAAGGGCTAAACTGAAACCATGAAAATCTAATAACCCCAAACCTCCCTTGCGAAAACTTAAACTAAGCACACTGGGGCGTAACCAACAACAACGACTTTCCAAGATAAACCGAAAGATGTGAACTAACAAACGTGTCTCATCTGGGGGAAACAACAAAAAAACACGCACGACGTGCCATTTTTAAATATAGGATGGAATTAGTAACCAAAACCCGCTGATGGATGTTAACCCATATAACCTAAATTTTTCCCCACACGTCGGATAACACTATCAACCACCATCTGAGAGTTGAAAACCCCGGGGCCCCTCATTTGTACTAGACGCATGAATTATCCCAAATATTTTTAAAGAATCACGCACAGCCCAGGGGCCCCTCCATGGACGGGAACCCCGTTCCACGATCCGAAGAAAAAGCCCAGACTTATCCTTTTACATGACATACCGGAGTTTCCCTGAAAATGTTAAAAAGACGATCAACAGTAGACAAACTACCAACATCGGAGATCATAGTGTCGTATCTTACATAGCCAACGATAAATAGTCTACAACACTGCCCAGTACATGGGGGGTTTCCCCCTATAAAATGGATCTTGATATAGGGCAAACAGAATGGGGTTAATGGACCCCCCTGTCGGATCCCATCCCAAAGACAGACTTACCCAGCCTCCCATTCCCCTGGACACGTCCCCGCGTCATCGTATAATGACATTACCCACCCCGGCAACTAGACGTGAAAACCCTGCGGGCTCCAGTATCGTTTTCAAAACGAGATGACCCGTTATCGAATGCAGCCTTCCAATTCTATAGCTAAAAATTCCCCCCCTCCCCATTCCACTTTGATGATCACGAAAAAAATCAAAAAATTACTTATTGTCCCAAAGACATCGATCGCTCTGGAATCCCAGCCTGACTCGGATGTAAAACCTTCCCCAAAAGAGGTGTAATGTGATTACATTAAATTTTTGCATATAATTTATAATCAGTTTTTAAACGGGGTAATGCCCTGTAATCATGGATATCAGTACTTTCGGTTTTTTTTGGGACAAGAACTATTATTCCTTCCTGTTGAGACCTGTTTAATCTACCCTTATTTTCATGCTATTCAATAACCGTATTAAAAATCCATGAAGCTCGCCCCAGAATTCCAAATAATATTCGCATGCTAATCCATCCAACACTGGCGATTTTCCTGTTTTCATATCCTGAAGGGTAGATCGTATCTCATCAGCTCCAATGGGCCCCCAAAAAGCACAGTTGTTCATTTGTCGTTAACCGGCAAGATATCCATGAACGAACAATGTCCATGGCAGCCGAACGTTCTCGACAACCACTAAACTTATTACGGTACACAATATCAGTGTAAAGACTCATACAATCGGTATTCGTTATTGCCCCACCCGTCGGGAAGGACTCACCTAAATTTCGTACCGTAAAACTCATAATTTTTTAAACCCTGCGGCGTTAATGTTGTTCATGTAAGATATATGCTGATGGCCGATCACCCCAAAGTACTTCCCTCAATACCAGCCCAATTCCCCCCGGAACAACTGATTTTGTAGCTCTGATATTTCCTCTTTCAGTCCGGCAATGGTATCTACTGGATACTCTGCACGTGGCTCGTAACATGTGCTTGTTGTCATAAATAATGAACTTCCCATAACGTAACTGTCTCGCTTCTTTACTCACCGCCCGAAAAAAGATTTAATACCAGGTTTACCTCTTAAGTCCCACCACTCCCAAAAATATAAACAACGCCTACACCTTCGTTCCATAGATGAGACCACATCCGACCAAACAATACATGAACATCTTCCTCTTTAAAATACTAACATTCAATTTCTAAAACCGGGGGTTATGTGCAGTAACCCAGTCAAGAGAGACGTACCAACACCGCATGATGATCGGGAAAATGTTCATCACAAGTCCGTACATTCCGTATATCAATTGCATGGGCAACATAAATCCATCGATTCCGCCGCATAGTCCTGTCTTACAAAAATAATCTACTCCACCAACTACGTCACCTCCCACATCGCGGAAACCAACTCCTTGCAAAAAAACATCCAAAAGTTGGGGAAAAAAACCACTACCCTGTGGTTCTACATCCCGTCTTCGTGTCACACAATTCCGGGCACCACACACAACAGCCACCACAGGTAGTGACCGGAAATGATACAAAATATCCTGAAAAAACTGGTTTTTCTGCCTGCGTCATGTCCCCAGGCCCTTTCACACTAATATATCCAGGGTTGTCTTCCCCACCACCCGTCAACATGCACTAACCTACAATCAGACGAAACTTCCCAATGACGCAACTGAAAAAAGGGGGGCCCTCTCCAATTTACTGTAACTCCACATTTCCCAAACGCGGACTATTCACACCATAATCATCATACCCTCGTATCCTCAATTCGCTCACCCCAAAAAATTGTGCTCTTGAATAAACACAACATCAAAGGGCTATAATGGCTTAAACACCACTCAAAAGGGATCCTTCCGATGAGGTGCCTGCAACCCATTAAAATTAATGGTTAAACACTGGAATGTTGCTGGCGTATATCACACGTAGTCACTGCAACACATTTATGCTCTGGTCTACAATACCATCACTGTCCCGAACAGCATCAGGCAAAAAACTGTCCATCTGTTCAAACTCTGCACTGCCATGAGCCACAATCGTTACCGGCTTTTTTCCCCGGACATTGACCTGGAGTCAGTTCATCATCACTGCTTGAGTTCCCCGCCCCCCCGCTTCTGGGGAAAACCCCCCCCACTACAGCGCGGGCAGGCGAGGGCTCATGTCCAGTACTTTCACACTAGTAAATATCACTGTGGGTCTGTCAAGGTTACAATCGTTGATGAGGGCTTGCAACGCCATCATTGGAAAAAAAGTGGGGTGGATGGTGGCCTGGAAATCCTCTCTTCACCATCTAATTCCGGAAAGGATACCGGGAGGCCTAGTTCAACAAAAATCCCCCAAAACAGAGGGGATTTGACAACTCCACTGCATCAAAAATCATCAACCGTCCTTGCTGTACAGGGCAATGTCACACACGGTAAGAAAGGTGAAATATCAGACTCTTTGCAGGAGGGCATTGGAGACGTTGTTGCTTTTAAAAGGCCCCTCTCAACAACGACAGTCTCTGGAACACATGTAGGAGCTTCCTTTGCCCCGGGTAATACATACACTTGTGTATGAAATGTTAAACAGCACATAAGATGGAATGGGTTTTTTTATGGACATTTTTCACCAAAAGAACCCATCCTTTTTTCCTTCAAAAGGCCCCGTGCCCCACACCAGCGTAGTCTGGTATATTGTCCCAAATTTTTGAAGCTTTACGGATAATATACCCACCCCAGCTTCAAATGGGACATTAAAATTTTTTAAACCCACGTATAAGTCAAGATACATCTCGTAAACAAACTGCTACATCGGGAGTCACTTGACACCGTTGATCTTTTTACCGTTGAACGATCTCTTCATACACTGTAAACGATGTGAACTTAAGAAACACCTGGGATGCACCATTCATGGACACGCCATAGATGTTATGGTTAGCAATCTTTATATGTCTTGCAGAATTTGTAGGAAAGAACGTGGGCGTTGTGATCCAATAAAGACCCCTGGTAGTTCAACACAAACGGTATGAACTCGTCGCCGGATACCCTCCATCCTGTTGGGTAAAGACGGTTTTCCCCAGAGGGCTAGGTGTGGAGCAGACAACCTCCCCTGTGACACCCTTGGAAATTTTGTAGTGTGGGTACTGGGAGAGTAATAATGGTTGAGAAAACACAAGGGATGGATGGTGATGTAGATATATTGAGTAGGGGGGAAGGGAGAACCTTACCTGCTTAGCTTATGGTCGTCAAGGGGTGAGTCCAATACCTGCGTGGACCCCCTTACATGAGCGGGTATTGTGACATCACAAGGTTCAAGGATCTTCCAAAAAAGGCTGGTCTTACAACATATATGACACAAGTATAGTAAAATTAGTACATATACTACACAAGTATAGTGCATACATACAGCATATATGACACAGTTACCACAGTGATACACACAGTTGCCACAGTGATACACACAGTTACCATTGTGATACACAGTTACCACTGTGATATACCAATTACCACTGTGATATACAGTTATCACGGTGATATACACAGTTATCACGGTGATATACACAGTTATCACGGTGATATACACAGTTATCACGGTGATATACACAGTTATCACGGTGATATACACAGTTATCACGGTGATATACACATTTTCACGGTGATATAAACGGTTATCACGGTGATATACACAGTTATCACGGTGATATACACAGTTATCACGGTGATATACACAGTTATCACTTTATATACACAGTTATCACGGTGATATACACAGTTTTCACGATGATATACACAGTTATCACGGTGATATACACAGTTATCACTTTATATACACAGTTATCACGGTGATATACACAGTTATCACGGTGATATAAAAGTTATCTGGGGATATACACAGTTATCACGGTGATATACAGAGTTATCACGGTGATATACCAAATTTTCACGGTGATATACACAGTTATCACGGTGATATACCAATTATCACGGGGATATACACAGTTATCACGGTGATATACACCAAACACGGGGATATACACAGTTATCAGGTGATATACACAGTTATCACGGTGATATACACAGTTATCACGGTGATATACACAGTTATCACGGTGATATACACAGTTATCACGGTGGTATACACAATTATCAGGTGATATACACAGTTATCACGGTGATATACACAGTTATCACAGTGATATATACAGTTATCACAGTGATATACACAGTTTTCTCTAGTGTCAGTGTACTAGAGAACGTAACAAAAAAAAACCTTGAACGTACACTGTCATATACCACTTTTTACTCTGACAACTCTCCCCCAGAATATGTATGTCAGTTTTATACATTTTTTGTCTGTAATATATTATTTATTATGTGTCTAGTATAATTTTAGAAGACATATGATATTTAAAACCTAAAAATTTTAATAATAGCGTAAATATACATTTTTGTCCTCCTCCTTGATTCGACGGTACTCTCCCCCGGGTTGCAGATGGTGACCCGGCCTTGGCTCCCTCTCTGGGGTGTCTTGAGACCTGTCTCCCATGGGAGGAGGTACAAGGATATAGAGCCATGTGTGATATATTAGGTTGTGTTTTTAAGAGTTGCTGATTATGTTCATCTAGCAGTAAATAAGTACTTGGGTGTTAATGGACTGGTGTGGGTCCTTCCTGGGAACAAATTTTTTCTAATTTCCCCGAAATACTTTGCATAACAACTGTGTTTCTATATAATATGTCATTGATGTCAGGTATGGTCTGTATATATTGTACATATGTTTGTGGAAAAAAAGGTTAGTATTATTATTATTAATAATAGCATTTGATTATTATTTGGAAATTATATGTATTTTCCCGAAAGTTTCTGGATAAACTTTCCGTGAATAGATATCCTTAATATGTTGGTTGTGTGATCAGGCCTACTAGGATAACGCCACTCAGCCCAGAGCAGGTTGGAACCGCCTCATGGAGTAAAATGCAATTTGAATCGTCTAAAAAGAACTCGCCCAGCCGCAGTGTGGAAAATATGGGTATTTTCCCAAAAGTTATACTGGATAAACAATGTGAATAGATATCTTTAATATGTTGCTGTTGGTTCATAATACTTAGGATTGGAAGAAGGAACCAACAAAAGGGGTCTTAGTGCATGGTGGAGAGACACATGGATTGGGTCAGGGCCGTGGGTGCATGACTTGGGTCAGTCACGAGAGATGTGTGTGGGGTGCCCCAAAAGGGGAGAGTTTCTGGCTATAATGAAGTCGGGAACGTGGCGTTTGACGGCCAAAATGTGATTAGTGGCCTCACTTCACAATATGGTTTTGTAACAGTTCTCCATGTATAATGTGGGTTAAGTCGAAACCACTATAATAGGGTGGTGAATTTGTTAATTAGAAAGCGACACGACGTGACCATGATGAGGGTGCAGTGGGAGAAATACCCGTAGGTCTGATCACTATTCACCGGCCTCTGATTTTAATGGATCAACTTCTAATGAGTGAAATTTAAAAAGCCCCGATGATTCCTTTACTCAGGAAGAATACCTGAAGGATGTTAAATTTGAATCTGGGCAATACTGGGTGCGACTCCCATGGAAGTTGAACCATCCAGTTCCTAAAATACAGGATGGCGTATGGACAAATGAAAGCCCAGCTCTGCGAACTGAGTAAGACACTGAAATTGTTGCTTTATAATGATATAATTAACGAACAGTTAAATAATCAGTTCATAGGGGAAAGTACCTCCGAACAACCAAGATTTATGGCCACTATTTGCCACATCACAGAGTGAAGAAGGATTCGAAAACCACTCTTTTTAAGGATTGTGTTTAATTGTAGTGCCAGGAATAATAAAAATGTACCTAGCTTGAATGATTGTTTAATGACGGGTCCGTCGATGACGAAATAATTGGGCGATGTATTATTAAACTTCAGAATTAAAATTATGCCTTTACGGCAGATAAAAGTAAGCTTTCCTGAGAGTGGGTTTGCAAGAAATGGATCGGGATTACACGATTCCTGTGGCCCGAGGATCTAGCGACCCACTTAGTCCTCTAAAACCCGCTTCAGGATTGTATTGTTTGGTGCTACCTCCAGTCCGTTCCTACTTCAAGCGACGAAAAATGCACACCTTAAACGTACAGGTGGTCCATTGAGTGAAGTAATGGGTAAACAATTTTATGTCCAATTTCTTGGGTGTGACGTCACAAAGAGGAACTAATGAGGATATATGAAGGGGCTAATGAAATAATGCAAAATGGGAATTACATTAGCCATTTTCCCCACATATCAGACACACACCTGTTTGAAGAGATAAATTAAAAATGTTAGATATTGGTTCCGAGTTCCATTTTGCATGCAAATATGCCTCTCAGGGAGTGGAACAGTAATTCGTCAGGTTAAAGTACCCCATAAATAAAGACAATCCAGGAGTTGGAGTGTTTGGGGGTAGTAATGTATTGGGACTGACTTGGGATACTGAAAAGACTCGATATTGCTAAAGTCTAATAATTACAGTATGCCCTTTTAAATAGAAGTCCCACTTGCTGAAGTTTCAAAATGCTTCAATCCACTAGGCTTAGTGGCACCCCTTACAATAAAGGGGAAATTGTTAATACAAGAAGCATGTAAGTAAAATTGTGCTTGGGATGAAACCCTGCCTGAGGAATTCATTAACAGGTGGGGAAAATTATTTGGGGATTATGAGAAGATTCCAATGTTGGAGTTCCAGCGCCAGGTGGCCAGTCAAGAATGGACTAATATACTCCACATTTCTTGCGATGCTTCTAAATTGGCGTACGGGCAGTGCTTATCTTCAATGGAAAAGACATTTCTCTTGTCATGTGTAAAGCTAAAGTGGCTCCAATTAAATTACTACCTTACCTCAGTTGGAATTAACAGCCATTTATGTAGGTGTCAAATTAGCTAATTATATACGGAATAAATTGCCGGAGATAAATATTAGCGACACCGTAATTTGGTCTGATAATGAGTGGATTCATATTGGTAAGATTGTGTACCACAGAACAGGGTGCTGAAATTAACCAGGTGCAAGATAAAATAAAAGTCTGGGTCAGCATATGTTAACATTTAAACCCTCCCTATGGACCGGCTGAATTCTTGTCCCGGGGTTTACTTATGTAAAATTTGTGAATGCTTTATCATGGAAAAGGGCCAAGTTGGCTGGTGGATAAAGTTAATTGGCCTGTTCAAAAAGGGAAAATTGCTCCTGTGGAAATTACTGTGAGCACCGCTCCAGTCACGGGTCCCTCTAGCCATTGATATAAATAGATATTCATCTTTACCCAAGCTGATTAATGTCAGGAAGTTGATGTTTAACTTTATAAACAAGATGAATATCCCGTATGATTTTCCACATGCTCAGAAATACTGGCTACAGAGGGTACAAGAAGAAATCTACGGAGATGAAATTAAATCAATATTGGAAGGGAAAATTGTGTAGGGTTCAATAATTAAAAAAATGGGCATTAGGGAGATGTAATGGTGCAGAGGTAGGTTGCAAAATGCTGAATTGGGTGAATATGCTAAACACCTATCTTTCTGCCCAAAACTCATCATCTGACAACTTAAATTGTTTTAAATGCCCATTAAAATGTAATGCATGGTGGAGTACAAGATACCTTAAATTGCATTAGGAAACTTTCTGGATTCCTCAAGGACAACAAAGTGTGAAGAGGGTCATCAAGACATGTGTAATGTGTTGCCATGTGGATGCCAGAACCTACATGAACCCAGGACCTCCACCATTCCCCAAAGGAACGAGTGCAGTTGGTAAAGCCATTTGATGTAACAGGTGTGGACTATAGTGGTCCAATTATTTTAACCAGTACTTCAGGGGGTTTTCCCCTTGAAAGTGCATGTATGCTTATTTACCTGTACCGCTACTAGGGCAGTTCATTTAGAAGTGGCGCAGGACTTGTCTGCAGAACAGTTCATACAGCTGTTTAGAAAATTTGTAGCTAGGAGATCCTGTCCGAAATTAATGATTTCGGATAACGCCACTAACTTTGTAGGGGGGGCTCAACATTTGAAGAAATTAAATAAGAGTAATGATGAACAATCTCTACTAGATCAGCAGAGTGTAGCTGGAAGTTTATTACACCCAGGGCCGCTTGGCAGGGAGGGTTGTACGAAAGACTGATAGGTACAGTGAAGAGGTGTTTTATAAAGTTCTACACTGGAAACGAATTAATTTGGAGGAATTCCGTGCAGTATTGGTGGAGGCAGAGAACCCGGAAAAAAAATCGTCCTCTCTCGTACATGATTGATACTCCCGACGCAGACATACTGACTCATTCTCACTTATTATGTGGGCGGAAACTGGAAGCTCCACCTATCTATAGAGATAATCCTGAGGAAATTGATGAGGATTTCTTTTTTACATTTATTAGTTTCCAATAAATATACATTTACAGTTCATAAACATGCAAAAATACATGTTACAAATTGCACAACAGCAATTTTCTTTGATTAAGCAGTGAATATATCAGAAAACTATACCCATAAACCTCTACAACCAGTGAACTCCTGTCCCCTTTCCCATTATAAATAAAATATGGTATTTTTCCGAAAGTTATACTGGATAAACAATGTGAATAGATATCCTTAATATGTTGCTGTTGGTTCACATAATATATTTAAAGGTTGGAAGATGGAACCTACAGAAGGGTCTTAGTGCATGCGTGGAGAGACACATGGATTGGGTCGGGGCGCGTGGGTGCATGGCTTGGGTCAGTCACGAGAGAGGCGTGTGGGGTGCCCAAAAGGGGGAGATTTCTGACTATAATGAAGTGAGGAACGTGACGTTTATGAGGGCCCAAAATGTGATTAGTGGCCTCACTTCACAATATGAAGTGTTGTAACTGTTCTCCATGTATAATGTGGGTTAAGCCCAAAGAAACCGCATTAATAGGGTGGTGAATTTGTTAATTAGTGAGCGACGAGACATGACCATGATGAGGGTGCGGTGGGAGAAGTCTGATCACTATTCATCGGCCTCTGATTTTAATGGATCGACTTCTAATGAGTGTAATTTAGTGGGACATTAAATTGGAGGAATGAGTGAAGTAATACGAGTCACTATTCCCCGAGGAACACACAACCTTGTGGCCCAGCCCCAAGGATCACAGAAAGGGTTTTTAAAAAGTCACAGCTCCTAAATCGGACAAACCAACTAATACCATCGTCCTGTTGGAAGATAACTACATCGGCTTAGTAGGACATTGAGATCAGAGGAGGAAATAAGGAAAGACAAGGAATGCTGCCTCTCATCCACAGTTAATAACCTTTCTATTATATCAACCCCATAGCTGGCCAGTTAGGTGTTATGATAGGACAAGTCCTGTGGGTGCTTCAATGGTCTCCAGTGACCACCAATGAAATTGGGTAAGTGGTGGTCTTATTATGTTAACATAATACATCACAAGAATTGTAGTGACTATAATTGATTGTAAACGTTGTACAAACATGAGACTAACAACAAAATGTTACCAGATTATTGGGAAGTGTTTTCCTGTGTTATTTTTTTTTTTGATTTTGTTTTTACATCACACTCGCTGCCTAGCTGCAAGGGTGGGCGTGCCTCGCACCCCCCCTTTCTGACATTCAGCAAGCTATCCAGTGAGCCCCTGGTACTTAGTGTGAGGGTGTGAATAGCGTTGCTACCCATAATTATCCACGACACTTATGGAATTGAGGAAAAATGGGGATGGCTTTGAAAGGATCCCAGGCTCTTTTTTTGAAACTACTTTCTGGGCCAGTGTATGAGGGGCTTGTTGATCTCTTTTTCCAAGATATCTGAAAGGATGTGACCCCGCAGTGTGTGTGCATATGGTGGGTGTCTCACGACAATACACTTGGGTAAAACTGCACAATGTGCCCTTCGAAGCAGAAGGGAGATATTCGTCATGTTTTTAGCCAATACGGGGGTGAAACACATCACACAACATGGCAAGGGGTGGCTGGGGCGTATGCTGGTCTCCCCAGGGGGACATTTACCCTTAAGAGCCCCTACAACAGCCCATACCATCGTATATGTACCTTAATGACTTTTGCATGGGTCATGGTGTCATATCCTGGACAACGACGGGGCATGCGCCTCTGGTGGAGGCTATGATCATATGGCAGCAGAGTGTGGGAAGCGGGGGAGGCCAGGAGGCCAACCAGTGAAGCAACAACTGTCATGAGCAGGAGGATCCCGTACCTGTCTCAAAAAGATGGAGGCGTGGTCGACTTTGGATTGAGGAGACTGAGGTGACAGTGGTGGAGTCGGAACTGGAAAATGATGACTCCGAGTTGCCTGCACTGCTGGTGGTACAGCAGGCTTGTGAGGGAGGACTAGGTGACGGAGGGGAAGGGGGAATTCAATGCAACAATAGAGACAGTATTGCAATCCATGTTCCTGTTTACAGAGAGGTCTCCTGGCGTGCCACTAGCCAGTCCGGAGCTGTGTCTGTGGAGGGGCGAGCATCGGGAGGTGACGGGGTGCTGGTGAGGCCAGCGGGGACATGCTAAGCCCTGGTCAGGGGCTTTTTAATGGTGGTGGTGGAGGTTCACTGTGTGGACAACCCGGTCCGAGCATGGAGGAACCTGTGATGAGGGGAAAAAGGGGGGCAGCAGCATCGGACTCTGGACCTCCTGATGCCTGCTCAAAATACAGGGAAGAAGGCTTGGGTAGAAAGGCGGTCATTGTGCAGGTGGATGAAAGCAGCACCAGCAGGTGGTGCAAGGAGGGATGGGTGTCGTGCATGGAGAGCATGGCAATTGCAGTCCCCAGGGCCTGGTGGGCTATGCCAAAGGAGCAGTGGGGCAGATGGGGTGGAAACTTTAGCTCAGACCTCCGGTGTATGACTTTAAATGCGGGGTGAAGCTTGAATGGTTGCGAATGTTTTTGTGTTGGCATCGAGCAGATGTCGTTTTCATTCAGGAACATAACTGTAAGGTTGGCACGGAGTTTGAAGTGAATGGTTATTGAGGTTTTGTTAAGCCTTCAGCCCGGTTGAAGGGGGGTAATCTTTATCCGGAAGGCAAGCCCGTTTGAGTTGCTCACAAGTGAAGGAGGGGTGTAGGTAGGGTCTTGCATGTGGATGGATGATGGGGGTTGAGAGAGTGTCGTTGGTATGTGTTATGCACTTGCTGAGAATGTTGCGAGTGTTAAGACTGCCTTTGTCAGGAAGGATTTGGTATACTTCTTTCTAATGTTGCCACCTTTAGCGATCGTGGGGGGTTTGGAATTGCATTATCTGCCGGACTGATGTGGCACTGCAGGGGGCGGGCTTCTTTTCGCATGTCTTAGGGAAGCTTTTACGGGACGTTCACTTGCGGGATGCATTTGTTGGGGGTTCGTGGGAGGTAGAGCACACTTATGTGTGTGAGGGGTATGGGGTGAGGTTGGATAGGATCTACGTCACACAGCATGTTGTTGTTGAGTCATTCAACAACCATTTTCAGATCATAGGGTGGTAGTGGCAGAGGTCAGGTGGGAGTCGCTGGCGCGGAGTCAGGAAGGGTACTGCAAATTAAATACGAAGGTTCTAGAGGATGAGGAAGCGATGGGTGGTTTTGCGACTTTATGGGAGATGCTCAGAGAGAAGGGGCGGGTCGTGGAGGATGTGGTGAGTTGGTGGGACAGAGTGGCAAAGGAATGGATTTGTAAATTCTATGTCTGTGAGGGGAAGAGGATCAATCAACTGTGTTATGGCTTGTCTAATTACCTGGAACATCGAAGTGTACGGAAGTGTACCATAATGTAACTGTATTTGTGTATACCTGAATAAACTTACTTATCTGGTGGAGAAGATAGACGCATTGAAGGGGAGGATCAGGGAGTTGCAGGATGAGAGATTTAAGGCATTAAGGGTACAGGCGGTGGTGGACAAAGTGTTATGGGGTGATAGGCCATTAGCGTGCATGCTGCATGGTCAATAGCAATGATGGCAGGCCACCACTCTGATGGTACAGGCGGTGGTGGACAAAGCGTTATGGGGTGGTGGGGAGGGAATGGCCGGGACTGGTGGGGTATGTGGATGATGTGAAAATTTTGGTAGATGAGAGGATGAGGTTGGGTGAGTTGGGAGAGGTTGTCCGGCTGTATGGGGGAACGACTGGCATGGCTGTGAATGTGGAAAAGTCTCTCATCTTGGGTTAGGGGGCGTGGAAGAGGCGCATGGAGTGGGGATGTCCAGTGGTGCAGAAGTGCTTGGGGAGTTTGAAGATCTGTGGCATTGTTTATGCGGGGGACCTCGCATGGGCGCAGGAGGCTAATTCGGATCAGTTGGTGGATTGCATGGAGAAGCAGTTGAGGGTGCTACGACCATCCCACGTAACCCTTTTCCAACGTTCAATTGTGATAAATGTGCTGTTCTATAGCAAGATTTGGTATGTTGCTAACGTGTTCCCGTTGACGGGGCAGGAGATTCATAGTATCCAACGGAGGGTGCTCAGGTTTTTGTGGGGTTCAGGGTGTGACTGGCTCAGAAGGGAGGTGGTAATGTTGCCGGTGCGTCGGGGTGGCCTAGGTCTTTTGGATTTGTGGCAGCGGGTTAAATGCGTGTTCATTTGGTGAGAGGTACTGAGGGTGGGGGGTTTCCATGAGGGGTAGTTGGGGAAGGTGCATGACATGCTGCAGGGCTTGTATAGGGGGTTGAGTTGAGGGAGTGTGAGACGGTCTTATGTGTGATGGCAATGGCCCTTAAGCCTGGTAAACTCATGGTGGGGGTTTTGCAAAGGGTGCTCGTGGGGAGTGAGGTGATGCCGGTGAAGGGGATTTACCCAATGTATGATTAGGGAAATATTTGGAGGCGTTTTAGCAGGATAAGGTTAAGTCCCCGGGTGCGTGAGGTGATGTTCCGATTTTTGCATGGCATTTTGCCATCGGGTGCAGTACTGCAGGATAGGAGGGTCAGGGGTGAGGGGCAGTGTGGGATATATGTGGGAGAGGAAACAGCATTTCATGTCGTGTTTTTTTGTGAGGGGTTCGAAGGCTCAGGGAATGGATTAGTCATGTAATGGTGAGGGTAGGGGGGAGGAGCATGTCAGTGCTGAGGACAATAAGCTTGGATGTGGGAGGGGTAGGTCGAGGGTGTAGCACGTGCTATGGTGTACGTGATGGTGGATTTTGTCTACATCTCGTGGAGCATGAGGGGAAAGGACGAGTGGGGATGCAGAAGAAGGTACTTGTAGCAACGTTCTATAGAACAGTGTGTAGAAATAGGGACATTTATGGGAATAGGTGGGAGGAGAGGTTTTCAGTGGTTTATAGAACCCTCACAGTGAAAGATATGCTTGAGATATAAGGGGTGACCAGCCATGCTGTGGTTCGTACATTGGACTGCATGCGGCCAGCAGTAACAGCCTCGTTGATCAGGCTCTGATCCAACATGATGCCTGGTCACAGACTGGGCCGCAGGGGCGTTGACCCCCTGGAACTCTCTCCAGGTATACTCCAGGTGTGTGGTGAAGAGGGAGTGGCATGTTGGTGGGTCGGGGGTGGGGAGCTCAGGGGAAGCAACGGGCTTACTGCTAGGTTAGAGCGGGGTTCAGGTAGAGGCTTGATGCATCGTGGCAGGTGTGGTCTGCTACATGATGGTAGTGTCATTTGATGGAGTGCGTGTCTGGGGTGCCTGCTAGCATGCGCCTAGAGGGCGGGTGTGGGTGTCCAGTGTTTTGTGTGAAATTAGTTTGATATGTGCTGTTCAGATGTGTCTGTGAACTGTGGTGTATGAGGTGTGTTAGGTCTTGCATAGGTTGTCACTGCCTGCTTATGTGTGCACCAAAGTATGCTGGTATGGTTGAGGATAGCGTATGCCGCCTGTGTGTATGTATGCATTTTGGCTTGGTGCCGGTGTGATCTCACGGTACCGTGTTATGTTATGCTGTGCCCTATTCTGTTATGTTATGTTGTGTTATGCTCTGTTATGTTATGTTGTATAATATTTTGTTATGTTATGTTGTGTAATGTTAAGTTTTGCTTGTTGCTATGTTTAATATGCATGTCTCGGCTTCTGTAGACGGGTGCAAGCCTGGCGAGATTTCTAGGTTGCTTGTATGGCACACTGTAAGACGCCATTTGTAATGGCTTGTGCATCATTGTTTGTATATATTTTGGCTAAGAGTAGGTTGATGGATGGGGTAATGTGTAGGGGGTGGGTACTTGCAACCCACAGCTGTGTGAGGGTTGGGTGGCATAGTAGAGACATTTTTGTGCAATTTTTGGGCATGCATGAGTGTTCTATGTTCTTCTGTCTGGTGACCGAGGCAATGTACCGTATCCATTTTTATTACATGTGGGCGGAATGTGTATCCACTCATGTGTGGACAGTTTATGTTCTGGCAGGGGGATGGTCGAGAAGGCTGAGTGGCGGTCTGAGACTGTCCAATGGGTGCTGATTTAACATACATCCAATGTTTGCTCAGTGTACCATTAACATTGTACGTGTTACACACCATGTTGATTTCAGTGTAGGGTGCAGGGTGGGGTGGTCTTTGGGGTGGGTAGTTTTCAGCCCGCCGTTGTGTGGTGGTGGTGTGGTTAGATAGGGCTGGCTTCTATATTGTTTTGAGCCTGTTGAGAGTCTCTTTTATATATTTATTATATAAATGTACTGACATGTTTTAAATAAAAAAAAATAGGAACTCACCTAAATGTGTTGTTGCAGGAGTAGAGCCCTAGCTCCTGGCTTTGCCTCTTAACTTACCACTTTGCCAACTTCACTTCCTACTATCCCTGTGTGTCCTATCATATCTGCTCTTAAAACAATATATGGAGTCTGTCTCCACATCTTCGTCGGGGTCGTTCCACTTGTGGGTCACCCTAAGACTGAAGAAATACTTCCTGACATCCCTATGATTCAAGTGTCCAACTCCCAGCTGTACCACCGAGTAATTATTTCCCAAATCTCAAACAGTTCATTACTGTCTGTCAGAAATGCACCGCATGATAGTGGCTTTCTTTTGTACCTAACAATATTTTATTATATGTAAACTACAAAACAATATGAAGTTCAATGAAGAAAAATTCAACTACTTAGATATGGAAAACTAACAAATTCTAACCACACAATGGAGCAAAAATGTAATGTGAAGGACCTAGGAGTGATGTCAGAGGATCTCGCCTTCAAGGACCACAACAATGAACCTACCGCATTTGCTAGGAAAATGATATGATGGATAATGAGAACGTTCAAAACTAGGGACGCCAAACCCATGATGATTCTCTTCAAATCGCTTGTTATCTCTAGGGTGGAATACTGCTGTACACTAACTTCCCTCTTCAAGCCATGCGAAATTGCCTGGCTTGAAGATTTATATTCCCTGGAAAGCAGGCGAGAGAGATACATGATAATATACACTTGGAAAATCCTAGAAGGGTTAGTGCTAAACTTGCATACGAATATCACTACATATGAAAGCAAAAGACTCGGAAGATACAATATTTCCCCAAAGAAAAGCAGGGGCGCCACGAGTACACTGAGAGACAACACAATAAGTGTATGGGGCCCTAGACTGTTTAACTGCCTCCTAGCATACATAAGGGGGATTACCAATAGACCCCTGGCTGTCTTCAAGAAGGCACTGGACAGGCACCTAAAGTCAGTACCTGACCAGCTGGGCTGTGGTTCGTACCTCAGTTTGTGTGCGGCCAACAGCAGCAGCCTGGTTGATCAGACCCTGATCCACCACGAGGACTGGTCTCAGACCAAGCCTCGGAGGCGTTGGTCCCCGAAACCTTCTCCATTGATACCTGTATACTGCAGATAAGAAAAATATTTGTTATTATTTATTATTATTATCACCCTATCAGTTCCTCAGTGTATTTTATGGTTGTTATCTTGTTTTCCCTGGTTATTTACAGGAATTTAATATTTCCTTCAAAATTAACTTGTCACAATAAAGTGAGGAATCTCCTCCTTCACCTTGATTCGCCAGTACTCTCCCGGCCTGGGTCTTTCCAGATGGTGACCCGGCCTCGGCTCCTTGTAGTGGGACTGTCGTGAGATCTATGTGTTCTGTTAGAGTGCAGCAATATTCCAGTGCTCTTCTTGCACCATGGCTTGTTGTAATGTTTTAGAATCTCAGGTTAAAGTGTTGAAGAAGGAGGTTCCACTTCTTCAGGAGGAAAATAGGAGGCTGAAACTAGATGGGTTTGGGAGTGACTGTGAGATGGGTGGAGCTGGTAAGGAGGAAGAGGATACCAGCAGTGCGAGTGGCAGCCGCTTTAAGTGGCAATTGGTTCACACTTCAGGAAGAATCATGAAGATATAGAAAGTTAATAGAGATTTGAAGGTAGGAAATCGATTCTCTTTTTCCAGGACGAGTGTACTTCAGTAATTTTTTATATTTTATTTATAAAACACATACAGGTACATTAACAACAAACTTTGCAACACAATACAAAACATTAACATTATATAGTGACAATAATACAAAGAAAATTCGTATCTGAGACCACTCCACTTGTGGTTTCTGAACATAACCACTTAAAAACTAACATCATACAGATAAAATATAAAACCCTGTTTTATACAAATACAACACGACCACAGGCCACTGTATCCCATAAATTGTGAACTAAATACCTCTACATAAAACGTATATGCATAAATATTACTGAATACCTCTAACCTAAGAGGCCATAGGCATTAAGACTGCCATCTTAATTATGTTTAAAACTGTGCTTTACTGTAACATTACATAATAGCAATTATTCGAAGTCTTATCTGATACCACTCAAGTTGTAAGTTATTATCCAACATATAAAGGAATAACCATCTAAATGATGGGTATTCCATCAAGACTCATAACACATATCACTTGTCACATATCACTTGACAAGGCCAACTCAATTTCCTTCCCCTATCCCTATTAGACTACTCCTATCACTGAATACAAGCACGTATCCTAACCCGCAGAGCATATATCACCATAACAACATACAATAATTCATAAATACACACACCAAAAAATAAGAACTAAGTACTGCTATACATAATCTATGTACTATGATGATACCCTTAATCATCATACGAAATTTTTCCCAAATAATACCCATACAATAAGATCGTTAGCATCATTAATTCCAAAAGATATACAAAACAGTACAGTACTTTCACATTGCCTAACGACAATGATATGATGTATATGAAACGGAGTTATACAATAACATTATACAATGACAATGATAATGTAAAAAAACCTTCTCTGATACCACTAATCTTGTGGTAATATTACAATAACTCCACAACAAATTTTAATTACCTATTTTGAGAGTACTGATAAGAAACATAATATGTACTATTTGAGAACAATATTAACATGATCCGTACAACGTCAGGGAACTATACCTTCCTGTCTCATAAAAACATCAATTACCATGCTCCAACACTTCAGAAAGCCCCTTGTGCGTACTCCTTTCCCTTGAACCTGGTCTTTGTCACGTCATTACGTAAAGTCAAGTCCAAACAAGTTCATCCTGTCATCCTCTCATACCTATTCAACACCTTTCCGCGTCAGCTGTCTTTTCCCGTCGCCAGTCGACCCCCTCAACATTCACACTACTATGCACCCTAAAACCTCATTCAACACAACATCGACCCCCTAACTACTCAGTCTTCCAAAGAATCCAGTCCTTTCCAGCTCTACTCTGCATCACCGTAATAACTTTGCTACTGTTAATGTCCTATATCCCTCAGAGAAACTTGATACCCATTTATCTCCATATAATAGCCTATTCCTACACATTGAGCGATACACATGAGCCGCTAAGGCTTTCACCCTACAGTCCCCTCCCACCTCTCTCATTCCCCATGATACATACAAGAAATCCGCAATTACATACATAATTGCCCTCCCCACTTCTCTCGATACTCCCCCAATATCAAAGCTTAAAGCCCGTAAGGTCGAAATTTTTCTCCCCCCCACCAATCCAATCACCCTTGACAACCATAGCCTCACCCCCTCTAAAGACTCACAAAAATATACAATATGATATGCTGTCTCCTCATCTCCGCACCTCTGACATTCATTCGTACCCACCATCCCCATCCTATATAATTCAGACCTCGATGCCAATATACCTAATAAAAATCTGTAAACCACCTCCCGTACCTTAGGCAATAAACGGATCTTCCTGAACCCACCCCAAATCCCCCTCCAATCATAAACTGGAAAATTCACTTGACCCTGTACCACCCCACCCTTTTCACTCCCCGTCCCCAACCTGCCCACCTTTGCCCTTTTAGGCTCCCTCATTGCCAATAACTGTCTAGCCATGTCCTCACACACCCGCAGGTCCCTCCCCCTCCACCACTTCCGTACATCCTCCATGACCGCTCCTACTCGTTGACCTCTCACCCCACCCTTCCTTAAAAAACACTGTTTCACATAAACTGCTTTCACACGATGTTCCAAAGAAATGAGGCCCAACCCCCCCCTCTTGACACTCATCATGACAACTTCCTTTCGAAGCCACGGCCGCCCATACCCCCACACATACCGTAACACTTTCTTTTGTAATTCCCTGATGTCGACCATCCTTAAAGGATACACCGCAGCTACATGTCACACCTTACTGTATACAAGAGTGTTCACCACCACCACACGTTGCAACAGCGTAACATCCCCTGCCCTCCAACCCCTCATTCTACCCAAAGCCCTACCCACCACCTCCTCAGAATTCACCTGCCTGGCCACTCTCACATCTGCCATATACACAATTCCACAGATCTTTATTCTATCCACAACATTCCATCCATACACCTTCCCCAAGCCCCCCACCCACGTACCCACCTCCAATAACTTAGACTTGGCTCCATTAACCCTCATTCCGTCGCTGCTCCAAAGACCTCTATAATACGTCCCACATTAACCAGCCCTTCTGTTCCACCCACCAATACAGTAGTATCATCCACATACCCCACGATGCCCACACTACTCACCCCCCCTCTTCCCCTCTCTCCCCTCTCTCCTACTCCTTCCTCTATTAACCTATAAAAGGGATCTTGCATGCACGCGAAAAGGATCTGAGATATGGGACACCCCTGTCTCAGACCCCTTTCCATCACCACCTGTTTCCCCAACTTACCATTCACCTGTACACGCACCTTCGCAGAACTATACAATGTCTCAACCCATCCAGCAATTTCCTCCCCAAAACCTTGACTCCTCAATATAATTCCCAACATGCTTCTATTCACACAATCATATGCTTCCTTCCAATCTATTCCCAAGACACCCCCTCCCATCCTACCTTCAATAAAATCCCCGATTCTCCCATGTCCTACACTCATACTTCTTCCAGGTATACCAAACTGCCCCTGATGTATGACTTTGTCAAGCACCTTTTTCATTCTATTCCCTAAAATTTTTGCGAAGATTTTATAATCTCCACACATGAGGGATATCGCCCTGTAATTACCCAAGGTTCTCCCCTCCTATCGGCACCAGAACAACTACCCCGTCCCCTGCGTCTCCCTAACCTACCCCCATCCTTCATACAATTAAACAAATGCACTAAACATTCTCTCAACGTTTCCCAATGCACTACATAGAAATCATTTGGTATCCCGTCTAACCCTGGTGCCTTCCTAGACTTAATCTAGACACTGCCTCCCCACCTCCTCCTCACTTATACTTCCACCCAACTCCTTACGGTCTTCCTCCCCAAACGACACAGGATCCCTTCGAAGGACCTTCCCGGCACTACCCATCCCTACACTCAATGATAATTTCCTCCCAAACCAATGATCGGCATAATTGCTTATGCCATCCGTTGTCCTGAGCACCTGTCCCACTTCATATCCTCCCACCCTTGTACACACCTCAATCCCCATAATCGTGTTACCCCTCTGCCTATCTCTAAACCTCCTCAACACGCAACCTGACGGTCTATCTCCCACAACGCCTCCTCAATACCTCCTCTTACTCTGATCGCATCAAAACGATCATTTTGAATATCCCTCAACCTTCCCTTAACCCCTCTATTTCCCATACCTACCAACCCCACCCTCATAGCATTCATTAAGCTGACCCTCCAAATATTTCTGAAGACCAAACTTCCACCTTGCCTCATCTCTTCCTTGATTCCTATAAAAGTCCCTTATTCCCTCCTTTGCACTTTTTCCCACCAGCCCAAAAATCTTTCCCCCTTACCTCTGCTCCTTCTAACCAGAAGGACCCCCACCATTCCTCAAACGACCTCCCCTCCCCTCCCCGCCAGCAAACGCACATTCAACTTCCAATAACCATTGTACCTTTGGACCATTCCATCCCACTCCACCTCTACTAATACACCACGATGGTCAGAAAATCCAATATCAAGCGTTTGCACCCTCCCCACTGTAACATCTCTTGTTGCATAAACACGATCCAACAGGGCTGCATAGCCTCTCCTCACAAAAGTATGCTCCACCCTCCACCCATCACCCCGTACCACATCGAACACTCCCGCCTCCCTCAGTAAAACACGCAACGCCCCTAATTCACAACCCGCCCCTCTAGGTTCTACATCTTTTTTCCTGATTATACAATTCCAATCCCCACCCATCAGAGTAATCATAGGCAAATCCCGTAAATGATATGTCAAAACCTCCCTTACAAATTCATCCTTTACACGTCGATTATTGTCAGCTGGCATATATATTCCCATGAAACATACCCGAATGTTGCCCCAATGCCCATCCACCCTCACCACTCTCCCTCCCCCTCCTCCCAAGCTAACAACCGAAAGGGACTGGACTCCTTCACCCCCACAGCCACCCCACCCTTTAATTTCCCCAAGTTACCTGCATACACCTCATAACCTTTCAATCTCAACTCTCGACCACACCTAAAATTATGTTCTTGTATAAAAATTACGTCTACGTCATATAGTCTTAACACTACCTCCACCCACCTACGTTTAATTTCTGCCCTTAGGCCATTCACATTAATTGTTAAACACTTGAATACGCCAAAGGGGGCTTTCCTCTGTGCTTCTGCGGGCGGGCCGTGGCACCCTTCCCTAAACCTTTATCTCTAACACTCCTCACTCCCTGATCCCATACCCTCACCTGTGCCCCCACCTTCCCCTTCCGTGCCATCTCTACATATGTTTTCTTACCTGTACGCTGGCCAGGTGTGAGGACATCATCATCTGACACCTCTCCTGCCCTCTTTCTTGATTCTCCCCCTACCTCCATTACATCCGTGTCCCCATCCCTATGCACATCAGCCTCCACTTCCTGCACCTGCAACCTGTCTTCCCCATCTTCTGGCACGTTCACATCCTGGTTAAGCCTACCCTCCTCCACCTGTAAGTGTCCTTCAACTCCAGAGGAAATCACCTCCGGATCTTCCAGAAACGTTCGCAACATCTCTTGCAATGGTTGCGATATGTCCACCTGGAGGTCACCCACCTCCACCAAATCCCCAGACTCATTATCTTTTCCAGGCCCATCGATTGTTGGAGCTTTCAACTCCTCAGGGGACGTTACACAACTTTCCCCCACACCTTCCCCCACTTCTGCCCCACTGGCCTTTCCCAGTCCTTCCACAATCTCAGGTGTTGACTCCTCCAAGGGGTTATGCATCACAGGTACCTGTGTAACCATTGGTCTTGGGGCCATGATGGTGGGACACCCCGCCGCCATGTGATCATATTCCCCACACATACGACATGTCCTACGCTGTCCCGCGTAGGTAACAAACACCTGCGTCCTAAAGGCCTCCAGCAGTACATAGGACGGTATAGGCCTTTTCAAAGTTATTTTCAATGTGAAGGAACCTTCTGGCAACCCAGCATATATTCCTTCAGTCCACCATCCCATAGTCGTAGAATGCACCACACCATACCTTTCAAAGGCCTCACTGACATCCAATCCAATGGCCTCAAATGGCACATTACGGACCCTCACAAAGGTGTAATGTTTAGAGGCATCCCTGAGCTGGACTTCTATCCCAGTGTTGACAGTGAGGTGCTTCTCCTGGTACCTCTCCACAGTTTTTTCATATGCCTCCACGGTACCAAACTTCACGAAGATCCTCGTCGAACCATTTAATGCAATGCCATATAGGTCTTCATGACAAATACAAAAAGTGTCACGGATTATCGCCGGCAGCAACACAGAAGCGTTAGCTGGGTAAATGGCTCCTTAAGAAGCTCCACACACCGTGTTGCTCCTCCTCCGAACACTGGTCGCCATCTTGGAGAAAATCGGAAGTTGCGCAAAGCCTGGACCAGGAGCAACTGCGCAGCACAACCTCTCGGCCCGTGAGCGAAGAGGTCAATGACTTCAGTAATTAGTGAAGTTAAAGGTACCACTGACTCCCCTGCTAATCAAGGTAAGAACATTCTGATTATGGGAGACTCTCAGGTAAGACATATGGACTGTGGTTTTTGTAACAGGAATAAGAAGGTGAGACAAAGAGTGTGTTTTCCTGGAGCTGGTGTTGGTGACATAGGCAACAGGTTGGATAATATCATGTCAGGTAATGGAAACAATCCCATTATCTGTCTCAGTGTTGGTGGAAATTATATTGGGAAGGGTAGGAGAGAAGAGCTGCTAGTTAAGTACAGGTCAGTTATAGATTTAATTAGGTCTATGGGAAGGGTTCCAGTCACATGTAGCATCTTGCATAGAAGAGGAGTGGGCAATGAATGGATGTCTAGGGCAATTGGTGTAAATTGCTGCCTAGACAGACACTGCAAGGAACTTGCAATCCCATTCATTGACAACTGGGACAACTTTTATGGCAAACATGATATGTATGCAAGGGATGGGGTACATCTCTCTGGTACAGGGGTGGAAGCATTTGCCAACTCGATCGAGAGGGCCATTGCTGACACGTCTAGGATTTTAAACTGATAGAAGATAAAGGTATGGGTGTGTGTGGAAAACAGTCAGGTTGCAGCACTAGGGTTGAAAACTGTAAATGTTTAAAAGACATTATTCATCATAAAGTTCTAAATAAAGACAATGAATCAGGTCAGCAAACAAAGGAGGACAGCAGAGGGCAGCAAGAGACTAGCTCCCTTAAGGTTTATTATACTAATAGCAGGAGTGTAAAAAATAAGATAGATGAGCTAAGATTAATTTCAAGTGCAATTAACAACAACGGCTTTGAGTTCCACTAATCATTCAAAGCTCTGTGTCAAGAACAAAGGCACAACACCACTCGACACCCAATATCTGTATACAAATTAGCTTTGAATCACGTATTATTTATATACTTAATTTTTCATTTTTCTTCAAGTAGGATTAATTTTCATGTTTTATTATTTATAATAAAATTCTTACAATAAAAGTGTTTATCTTCTCATGTTATTATAATGTTTTCCATCATTTACTTACATAAGGAGGAGCCAGCCTTGTCAAATACTTACTTAGGGTCTGACAGGGCTGAGTAAGACGTCACAAGTGGCGACCTTGCCAGGATACGACTCCAACTCGAACAAGATTCGACTCTAACTCATTACACTATTGGAACTCCAACAGCATCATCGACGTCGTGTTTACACGCATTCCCCAGACGGTTACCACCAGCCATGAGTAACCATTCTCTATGGTAGGACTACAGCACAGGTATTTATTAGATTTGGTGATTGTTATAGTCTCAATTTTGTGTAAGTCAAGTCAGGGCAGGATATATACTGGTTAATTCTGCCACCTTTTGATTTTGATCTTGAAGCAGTTTCGAGCGGTAGACTCTAGGGACCCGAGATTTTCCAGTGACAAGTTACTTCACTGACCTCTATTTATTATATCAAGGGAACTGTTGTAGGACACTGTTGATTTGTTAGTAAGAAGATTGGAGGGTCAAGGAACCCCATTCTACTTACTGTTTGATCGGAGCCGGCATAGAACCCTCCGTTTTCATTCATACTGTTTAATCGGAGCAGGAATAGAACCCTCCGTTTTCTTTGATATCCGTTTCATTTTCCCCTGGTGGTTTGTTATTCTTGCGAGTATGGAGGAATATAAGTTTTGGATGAACACCGGAAGTAAGTTAGGAATAACGGGGATAAACCTAGACTCTTTTATTTCTGCTAAGATCCAAGAAAGAACTGAAAGAGAAAAGCTGGAAAGAGAGAGAGAAGACAAAAAGGAGAGAGCTAGAATTGCGAGAGAAGAGAAAAAGGAGAAGGAATTGAGAGAAAGGGAAGACAAAAAAGAGCTTGATAGACATGATCGTGAAGAGAGAGCTAGAGAACGTAAAGAAAGGGCTAGAGAAAGAGAACTTGAAGAAAGAGCATAAGACAGAGAACTTGAAGAAAGAGCATAAGACAGAGAACTTGAAGAAAGAGCATAAGACAGAGAACTTGAAGAAAGAGCATAAGACAGAGAACTTGAAGAAAGAGCATAAGACAGAGAACTTGAAGAAAGAGCATAAGACAGAGAACTTGAACAAAGAGAGAAAGAGAAAGATCGTGAGGTAGAGAAAGCACGCCTTGAATTGGAAAATAAGAAGTTAGGCTTTACACAACAGAAATTAGAGGCCGGAGTAATGGAACAACATGCAGCTAGTTCAAATATTCCTACACCTAATTTACCTCCCTTCACAGAGGGTGAAGATATAACTTCAAACCTTATTAGGTTTGAAAATACCACTACCCTCTCTGAATGGGCCGCCCTTTGATACCTGGGCTACCAGGTTAGGTATGTTATTTTCCGTTACAGCATTAAATATCTATGCCACTTTATCACAGGATATCATTTGTAATTATAATTTACTGAAGGAAGCAATCCTTAAAGCATACCAGAAGACAGCAAATTCTTATAGGAAAGATTTCAGGTATGCCACTTTAATGCACGGTCAAAACATTCAGCAGTTTCAGATTACCTTCTTTCGTTTGCTCGATTTTTGGATAGAAAGTTCAGGAATTGATCGGGATTAGGAATCTCTTAGAAATTTCATTGTTGCCGACCAGTTCCTGACGGCTCTTCTCCACCAGATACGAACCTTCATCAGAGAACGTGATCTGATTAAAGCTGAGGAAGTTGCTGAGGCCGCTGACTTGTATGCTGAGGCCAAATTCCTATAAAGACCTAAAGGGATCGGACCCTAAGGGCAAGGGTTTACCTGATCTTAAGAAAGCGAAGCTTCTACTAGAAGGTAAACAGACATCGTTTATTCCCGTTTGTCATTTATGTGGTGTTAAGGGACATGAACGTCCAGATTGTCCTTCCAAGAAAGTACAAAAAGTTGGTAGGTGTTTTAGAGACTGTAATGACCAGGAACAGTTAATGCTCTGGAACAGTTAATGGAATTAATGTATCGACCATATTACGTGACACCGGATGTACATGTAATTTCTACTAAGCTGTACCCTAATAAGCCTCCCTTGGATACGAACTTCTCCTTTGCCTCTCTGCACTTACGGCCAAATGTTTCATCGTTTCATTTATTGTCTTTTACTCTAGGCTTCTTTCCCACTGCATCTCATTCAGAAATTGCCTCCTACCTGTGTAGTCGCATTTTTTGAAGTTTAGTTTCTCCCGGTCTTCTCGTGCTGTTTCACTCTCCGCTGTTAACTCTTCTATGTATTTGAAGAACTCAGGACCACGTGAATATTAGTGCTGAGGCGTCTTTCATGTGTATCATCCCCTGTGTCCGAACTGTTCCAGGTGAATACAAGGGTCCCACTTTAATAGTTCCTCCTTTTCTCTATCTCTGGTTGTGTCCCTTACATCTTAGTGCATGAGGTTTTCCAGCACCGCCTACATCATCTTAAACTTCCACGTCTCTTGTACCCCATGTGGCTCCAGATTTTCCCAGTCATTCAACTGTTTTTGAAATCCCCCATGAGGAGCAACTTTACTCTGCCCATGTGGAACCTGCCACCTTGGGTAGTGTGTCCACCATAGCTCTATTGCTCTTATCCTACTCTTGTCTTGGTCTCCTGCTGTTTGGTGGTGGGTTGTACATCACTGTTATCATCTCTTTTGGATCCTTGGTCTGAAGTGATAAGATATGATAAGATAAGATTTCTTCGGATTTTTAACCCCGGAGGGATAGTCACCCTGGATAACCCAATAAAGTCAGTCCGTCATCGAGGACTGTCTGTCTTATTTCCATTGGGGTCCTTAATCTTGTCCCCCAGGATGCGACCCACACCAGTCGACTAACAACCCAGGTACCTATTTGCTGCTAGGTGAACATGACAACAGGTGTAAGGAAACACGTCGAAATGTTTCCACCCCGGGAATCGAACCGGGCCCTCCGTGTGTGAAGCGAGAGCTCTAGCCACCAGTCCTCCCATCTCAAAACTACATTGGTTTTTGTATGATGAGTGCAGCTCTTCCTACCCATCTGTTTTTCCTTGTCTTTTCTCAGCATCTGTTATGCAGTCAGAAAGATTGCGCATGTTATCACCCCCTGAGTTTTGTATCCGTGTGTGCTATGATGTCCGGGGATGCCTCAGTGATTCGTTCTTGCCACTCCTCACTCTTATTTGTTAGTCCATCTGTGTTGGTGTACCATACACCATACTGTATTTTAGGAGCTAATAGGGGTTGTTGCAGGTTGAGGGTGTAGAAAGAATTGCTGGATGTTATGGGAGGCTACTGTGATGGTTGTATTAGTGTTGGAGGAGGGGACTGTGGGTGTGGAGTGTGGCTTATTTTTGGATTTTGTGTTTGGTTGGTATAGGTTGGTAAAGCAATAGCAAATAACTACAGAC
Source organism: Cherax destructor (assembly GCA_009830355.1). Classification (NCBI taxonomy): domain Eukaryota; kingdom Metazoa; phylum Arthropoda; class Malacostraca; order Decapoda; family Parastacidae; genus Cherax; species Cherax destructor. Next base: position 30,480 of record WNWK01023201.1, read on the forward strand.
CAATAGCGCTAACGTCCCATATAAAAATCTTCGAAAGGGTTCTAAGAAGCAAGATCGCCACTCATCTAGATAACCATCAATTACACAACCCAGGGCAGCATGGGTTTAGAGCAGGTCGCTCCTGTCTGTCCCAACTACTGGACCACTACGACAAGGTCCTGGATGCTCTAGAAGACAAACAGAATGCAGATGTTATATACACAGACTTTGTAAATGCCTTTGACAAGTGTGACCATGGTGTGATAGCACACAAAATGCGGGATAAAGGAATAACAGGAAAAGTTGGTAGATGGATCTATAATTTCCTAACAAGTAGAACACAAAGAGTAGTAGTCAACAGAGTAAAGTCTGAGGCGGCTACGGTGAAAAGCTCTGTTCCACAAGGCACAGTACTCGCTCCCATCCTGTTAATCATCCTTATATCGGACATAGACAAAGATATCAGCCACAGTGCCGTGTCTTCCTTTGCAGATGACACCCGAATCTGCATGACAGTGTCCACCATTGAAGACACTGCAAGACTCAAGCAGACATCAACCAAATCTTTAAATGAGCTGCAGAAAACAATATGAAGTTCAATGATGAGAAATTTCAATTACTCCTATATGGAAAACGTGAGGAAATTAAAATCTCATCGGAGTATAAAACAAATTCCAACAACACAATAGAGTGAAAAACTAATGTCAAAGACCTGGGAGTGATCATGACAGAGGATCTCACCTTCAAGGACCATAACACTGTAGCAATCGCATCTGCCAGAAAAATGACAGGATGGATAATGAGAACCTTCAAAACCAGGGATGGCCCAAACCCATGTTGACACTTTTCCCGGTCGCTTGTTTTATCTAGGCTGGGGGAAAATTGCTGCCCCTAACTGCACCTTTCAAGGCAGGTGAAATTGCTGAACCCAGAAAATGTCAGAGAACCTTC
>WNWK01023202.1:0-31407 GCA_009830355.1 Cherax destructor
AGAATTAAGAGAATGATGCTTGTCAATAGTGATAGGAATAGTATCTATGGTCGTAAGAAGGGAAAGATCGCGAGCTTGGCCAGCATTCTGGACCGTGATGATGCGAGTGCCGCTCTTGAGAGCGTGAAAAGAGATATCTTTGCCTACATGGCGTAGGAGAGCTTTACCAATACTATGATCGGAAAGATAGGTAGTTGGAGTAGTCGGTCTGAGAGTAAAAAACTTTGTCCATTGAGGAGTGTGAAACAAAGTATCTAAGGGGAGTGCGCGACGTGCTAGGCGTTTCTGAGATGAACGAGAAGGAAGAGTCGAATCGTCATGTAAGGGTCGTGGTCGTTGGATGTGGGACCGGGGTGGTCCGATGGGAGACGGGCGAGCGATTCGAAAATTGCCGCACCGTCGAGGAGAAGCCGGAATCAAGGTCAGAGAAGAGCGAAGGTCAGATACGTCAAAAGACGTCGGAACCCCAGTACCTGAAGCAGGTGACGAGCAGGCACCAGCAAGAGGTACAGGGGTATTAGAGTTGTCCGAAAAGTTGTCCGGGAATGAGGTAGGGTCAGAACTAGGTGCGGTATCAAGAAGGGGCCCGGGGGTATTGGGTTCATGGATTGGGTCAGCCATGGTTAGGTTACTTCTTTCTTTTTATTTTTAAGAAAAAAAAAAGAAAGAAGAAAAGAAAAAAATAAAAAAAAAGAATAAAAAAAGGGGGGAACGTGGAGGAATAGCTCCTAGGAGGAATGGAAGGGGCGTAAATCCCCCTCCGTGCCCAAGAGGACCTCAACACCGCAAGTAGTGCAGATGCTGCATGGAACCCGTGCCATACCCTACCCTTCATGCCAGTAAACCAGCAATCCGGGATAGCAACCTCACATCCACCGAGCCACCTCGGCGGACAAAAGAGAGGGCGGCCGGATATCCGCCACAAAGCATACCGCCTTCGGCCACCACCCCCGGAATCCGAAAGGTGGCCTCCAGAGATACACCCGTCGCCCGAAAGATACCCAAGGCCACTCCCGGGAGACCGGAGAGGAACGGGACATCCCCAGGCGATCCAGATTCCACGGCAAACTACACCACCACCAAGGACCTCAACGGAATGGGATGGACCACGATACCCTTCCCCCTACCTAGGAACTAGAATGCCTGTGGAGGGAAGCTCTCAGGTTAAAAATGGGAAGGAAATAAGGAAGGGATGAGGAGGAAGAGGAGGAAAGGGAAAAAGGGAGGATGGGGTAAATGGGAAAAGGGAGGGGGGATTGGGGGGTAATTAGGTTCGGTCTGAGGAAGAAGACCAAAAGGTCCAATTCCTCAGACCAAGAGCCTCTTCACCACAGCAAGGAGCCCCCCTTGAAGAGGCGCAGGCGGGAGAGATACATGATTATATACACTTGGAAAATCCTAGAGGGATTAGTACCAAACCTGCACACGAAAATCACTCCCTATGAAAGCAAGACTCGGCAGACGATGCAACATCCCCCAATGAAAAGCAGGGGTGCCACTAGCACGATAAGAGACAACACAATAAGTGTCAGGGGCCCAAGACTGTTCAACTGCCTCCTAGCATACATAACGGGGATTACCAATAGAGCCCTAGCTGTCTTCAAGCAGGCATAGGACAGGCACCTAGTCAGTACCTGACCAGCCGGGCTGTGGTTCGTACGTCCGGTTGCGTGCGGCCAACAGTAACAGCCTGGTTGATCAGGCCCTGATCCACCATGAGGCCTGGTCACAGACCGGGCAGCGGGGGCGTTGACCCCCGGAACTCTCTCCAGGTATACCCACTTAGTTGTCTTCCAATATGCCTCACCTCCTAGCATCCACTTTTTCATTCTCCAACTTACCCTTGTGCGTGGTCATGTCAATGAGCCTATAGGCGACCTTAGCCGCGTTGATGGCTGCCTCGACGACATCATCAGGGCTGCCGACGAAGGTGTAGACTGTGCGGTTGGTGGAGTATCCAGGGTCAACATCTAGCAGTGTGGCCCCAGGGGTACCCCGCACGGCTGCTGCTATCTCCTCTATCACCTGTGGTAATGACACGAGTACATGCAGTTGGCAGAAAAAGTGTTTTTTTTTTTTTATAATTTTTGACGCTAGTAAAGGACTCTTCATTCATAAAACTCGAGTTAGCCTTTCCTACCTCCCAACCTCGAAGTATATAATATATATATATATATATATCGTGCCGAATAGGTAAAACGCGATTTTCGCTTAAATAGCAACGCTCTTCTTGCCGAATAAGGCAAGCGAAAATGTTTGTATGCAATAATTTCGCAAAAATCATCCTAAACCTAACGAAAAATATATATTTCATTGTGTTTGTTAAATTATTATAAACTTATCTAAAATATATTTAGTTGGATTAGGTTAAATTAAATTGCGTTTGTTATAATAAGGTTAGGTAAGTTTTCTAAGGTTCTTTTTGTACAAAATTATTAATTTTTAAATTAGCAGATGACCCCTGTGGTTTAGCGCTTCTTTTTTTATTATAATAATAGTTAAATTAGCAGAAATAAAAAAAAATATATATATTTAAACTTAGAGAAAATTTTAGAAAGGACTTAATTTTAAACGAGTTCTTGCTAACTAATCAATTTTACCTATTCGGCACGTACGCGCGCGTGCATGTGTGTGTATGTGTTAGTCACCATTTTGTCCTAGGCACATGTCGATTAGACACTAGGCCTGTTGTATATGCGTGCGTGTGTGTATACTCACCTAGTTGTGTGCGTGTGTAAGTGTAATTAGAATGGGTCTCCAGGTGTTCATAAGACTCTTGGAAACTATCACTGAGGAATCACATCATGCTCGCCTTTTAATTACTTAAAAGTGTAGATAAATTACACGTATGTAATATGCACACACTAAGATAATGGCAAAATAATAAACCCGGCTTTAAGCGGTGTGTCAACAACTCACTCTGAAGGTCGTCTTAGTACTCTCCTCCCCCAGGAGGTAGTCTTAGTACTCTCCTCCCCCAGGAGGTAGTCTTAGTACTCTCCTCCCCCAGGAGGTAGTCTTAGTACTCTCCTCCCCCAGGAGGTAGTCTTAGTACTCTCCTCCCCCAGGAGATAGTCTTAGTACTCTCCTCCCCCAGGAGGTAGTCTTAGTACTCTCCTCCCCCAGGAGGTAGTCTTAGTACTCTCCTCCCCCAGGAGGTAGTCTTAGTACTCTCCTCCCCCAGGAGGTAGTCTTAGTACTCTCCTCCCCAGGAGGTCGTTTTAGTACTCTTCCCCAGGAGGTCGTCTTAGTGCTCTCCTCCCCCAGGAGATAGTCTTAGTACTCTCCTCCCCCAGGAGGTAGTCTTAGTACTCTCCTCCCCCAGGAGGTAGTCTTAGTACTCTCCTCCCCCAGGAGATAGTCTTAGTACTCTCCTCCCCCAGGAGGTAGTCTTAGTACTCTCCTCCCCCAGGAGGTAGTCTTAGTACTCTCCTCCCCCAGGAGATAGTCTTAGTACTCTCCTCCCCCAGGAGGTAGTCTTAGTACTCTCCTCCCCAGGAGTAGTCTTAGTACTCTCCTCCCCAGAGAGGTAGTCTTAGTACTCTCCCCCAGAGGTAGTCTTAGTACTCTCCTCCCCAGGAGGTAGTCTTAGTACTCTCCTCCCCAGGAGGTAGTCTTAGTACTCTCCTCCCCAGGAGGTAGTCTTAGTACTCTCCTCCCCAGGAGGTAGTCTTAGTGCTCTCTCCCCAGGAGGTAGTCTTAGTGCTCTCCTCCCCAGGAGGTGTCTTAGTGCTCTCTCCCCAGGAGGTAGTCTTAGTGCTCTCCTCCCCAGGAGGTGTCTTAGTGCTCTCTCCCAGGAGGTAGTCTTAGTGCTCTCCTCCCCAGGAGGTAGTCTTAGTACTCTCCTCCCCCAGGAGGTAGTCTTAGTACTCTCCTCCCCCAGGAGGTAGTCTTAGTACTCTCCTCCCCCAGGAGGTAGTCTTAGTACTCTCCTCCCCCAGGAGGTAGTCTTAGTACTCTCCTCCCCCAGGAGGTAGTCTTAGTACTCTCCTCCCCCAGGAGGTAGTCTTAGTACTCTCCTCCCCCAGGAGGTAGTCTTAGTACTCTCCTCCCCCAGGAGGTAGTCTTAGTACTCTCCTCCCCCAGGAGGTAGTCTTAGTACTCTCCTCCCCCAGGAGGTAGTCTTAGTACTCTCCTCCCCCAGGAGGTAGTCTTAGTACTCTCCTCCCCCAGGAGGTAGTCTTAGTGCTCTCCTCCCCAGGAGGTAGTCTTAGTGCTCTCCTCCCCAGGAGGTAGTCTTAGTACTCTCCTCCCCAGGAGGTAGTCTTAGTACTCTCCTCCCCCAGGAGGTAGTCTTAGTACTCTCCTCCCCCAGGAGGTAGTCTTAGTACTCTCCTCCCCCAGGAGGTAGTCTTAGTACTCTCCTCCCCCAGGAGGTAGTCTTAGTACTCTCCTCCCCCAGGAGGTAGTCTTAGTACTCTCCTCCCCAGGAGGTAGTCTTAGACTCCCTCCCCAGGAGGTAGTCTTAGTACTCTCCTCCCCAGGAGGTAGTCTTAGTACTCTCCTCCCCAGGAGGTAGTCTTAGTACTCTCCTCCCCAGGAGGTAATCTTAGTGCTCTCCTCCCCAGGAGGTAGTCTTAGTGCTCTCCTCCCCAGGAGGTAGTCTTAGTGCTCTCCTCCCCAGGAGGTAGTCTTAGTACTCTCCTCCCCAGGAGGTAGTCTTAGTACTCTCCTCCCCAGGAGGTCGTTTTAGTACTCTTCCCCAGGAGGTCGTCTTAGTGCTCTCCTCAGGAGGTCGTCTTAGTACTCTTCTCCCCAGGAGGTCGTCATAGTACTCTCCTCCCCAGGAGGCCGTCTTAAGTGTGTGCGCGCGTGCGCGCTGTTTTACCTGTCAGAGGCTCTTTCCCAATAAAGATGCGGCTAGACAAGCCCGTATTATAAGTCATTCCTCCTCGCCATATATATTGCGGGCGGGAGAAGATAGCCTCCTGCTTTACCACTCCGTCATCTTACTTTTCCCATCACCTCTTAATATATAATATAATATATATATATATATATATATATATATATATATATATATATATATATATATATATATATATATATAATCTCTCTTCCTTGTTTTATCTAATTATAAAATACCTAAATATTATGTAATACCTTCATGCACGTGAAGCTGGATTAATAATAAATTCATAAATGGCGCTAAACTTGTCATGACAAAACTTAATTAAACACTAGTAACTACTTACAGACTTATCGCGACCTTCCGAGAAGTTTGGCACACATTCAATTATCTTCGACATAGTATTTTGATGTTAGGTAATGGCGCCCCGTGGAGACAACTGCTGGGTTCTCCTCCGCCTTTCTGACTGTTACTAACAGCAACATTTACTTGAATGACCACACAACCCTTCATATGCACATCCGCGTCCGTATCCCTCCATTGACCACATCTCTTATCAATCATTTCTTTTATTAATGTGTAAAATAAGCTTTTCCATCCATCGCAATGACAAATATTAAATAAATACATACATCTTTGAACTACAGGATGAAATCTCTCGAAGGAATGAGTTTAAGAGGGAAATAAATAAATTTCATTATCACATTCAAACACCAACCAAGGTCATCCTCGCTCATTGGTGGAATTGCTACGCCTCGTCTTTTCATTGGTCGACTACATACACCCAAGTACAGTTCTTTGCCTGTGTAGTTGTTTAAAAATTAACAACTTGTATCAGAGTATACTGAGACAGACAGAGATAGAGCGAGAGAGCGAGTTCCTAACATCCCTGTGGTTCAACCGAGTCTTCAACTTCCAACTGTGACCCCTTGTTACTGTGTCCCACCTCTGGAACATTCTGTCTCTGTCCACCTTGTCGATTCCTCTCAGTTATTTTGTGTGTCGTTATCATATCCCCTCTATCTCACCTGTCTTCCAGTGTTGTCAGGTCGATTTCCCATAACCTCTCCTCATAGGATATACCCCTTAACTCCGGGACTAGTCTTGTTGCAAAACCTTTGCACTTTCTCTAGTTTCCTTACATGCTTGGCTAGGTGTGGGTTCCAAACTGGCACTGCATACTCCAGTATGGGCCTAACGTACACAGTGTGCAGGGTCCTGAATGACTCCTTATTAAGATGTCGGAATGCTGTTCTTAGGTTTGCCAGGCATCCCTATGCTGCAGCAGTTATTTGGTTGATGTGCGCCTCAGGAGATGTGCCCAGTGTTATACTCACCCCAAGATCCTTTTCCTTGAATGAGGTTTGTAAGCTCTGGCCCCCTAGACTGTACTCCGTCTGTGGTCTTCTTTGCCCTTCCCCAATCATGTGTGCACGCTAACGTATTTGTATTTGCGGGGGTCGAGTCACAGCTCCTGGCCACCCATCTATGCTGGTCGCCACTAGTTCCACTCCCTGCTCCATGAGCTTTATTATATCTCTTCTTAAAGCAATATAAGGATCCTGCCTCTACTACATCACTCTCCAGATTGTTCTACTTCCTGACAACTCTGTGTCTAAAGAAATACTTCCTAACATCCCTGTGTTTCATCTGAGTCTTCAACTTCCATTTGTGACCCTTTGTTGCTGTATCCCATCTCTGAATCATCCTGTCCCTCGCCACCTTGTTAGTTCCTCTCAGTATTTTATATGTCGTTATCATGTCCCCCATCTCTCCTGTCCTCCATTGTCGTCAGGTTGATTTCCCTTACCCTCTCCTTGTAGGATATACCCCTTAGTGCCAGGACTAGTTGCAAACTTTTGCACTTTCTCCAATTTCTTGACGTGCTTGGCTAGGTGTGGGTTCCAGACTGGTGATGTATACTCCAATATGGGTCTGATGTACAAGGTGTACAGTGTCTTGAATGACTTCTCACTCAGGTGTCGAGACGCTATATTTGGTTGATGTGAGCAGTATGACTCACCCCAAGAGCCTTTTCCTTTAATGAGGTTTGCAGCCTTTGGCCCCCTACCCTGTACTCCGTCTGAGGTTTTCTTCGACCTTATCTTAGTCAGCCAGCCAGCCTCCCTCTTTCTCTCTCTGTGTACTCACCTATTTGTGGTTGAGTCACAGCTTCTGGCCCTGCCTCTTCGCTGGTCACTACTAGATCCACTCTCCATTCTCTATGAGCTTTATCATATCTCTTCTTAAAGCTATGTATGGATCCTGCCTTCACTACATCACTCTCTAGATTGTTCCACTTCCAAGGGCTTGTTCTGGTCTTCCCATTGTTTCTTTTGCCCTCTGCTTCCGCCTCCTTGCATTTTGTTGTCACGTATTCCATTTACTGATTTTCCCACTGAACCTCATGCAGGAAATTTCTTATGTAGTTTGACTTCTCCCATCCTACTTGTCCTACTTCCCTCTTCCCTTGTAACTCTACTATGTATTCGTATTCGAGGGGCCTTTCATATGTGATGTCCTCAATGTCTGAACTACTCAAGGTGAATACGAGGTCCAGTATTGCTAGTTCATCCTCTCACCTCTCTCTGGTAGTGTCCCTAAACATGTTGATGCATGAGGTTTTCCAGTACCACCTCCAGCATCTTAGCCCAACATGTTTCTGGTCTCCCATGTGGCTTCAGGTTTTCCCAGTCAATCTCCTTGTGATTGAAATCACCCACAACTAGCAGCTTTGCCCTACCCATGTGGGCCCTTCTGGCCACCACCTAGGTCGAGTTCCAGTACCTGGGAGTTTTGAAGCTGTTAAACCACAGTGCTAGACTTCTAGCGTGTTGAGCTAAAACTCCTGGAACTCATTTTAGGCATTAGTCTCCACCTCTTGGGAAGGCTGAGTTATAGCTCTAGGTCTCTTGGAGTTGAGATGCAACTCTGTCTCTTATGGATTTTGAAGTACAACTGTTAGGAATTGTGTGAATCAAGTACACTATTATTATTATTATTGTATTTAGGGAAACTTTTTCTTTTTAGTAAGCTATACAGGAAAAGGGGTTACTAGCCCATTGTTCCCGGCATTTTAGTTGACTTTTACAACACGCATGGCTCACGGAGGAAAGATTCTTATTCCACTTCCCCATGCATATGAAAGGAAAAGCAATAAGAATAAGAACTATTAAGATAAAATCAAAGAAAACTCAGATGAGTGTGTATATATAAACATGTACATGTTTGCGTAGCGTGACCTAAGTGTAAGTAGAAGTAGCAAGACGTACCTGAAATCTTGCATGTTTATGAGACAGAAAAAAGACACCACCAATCCTACCATCATGTAAAACAAATACAGGCTTTCGCTTTACACTCATTTGGCAGGACGGTAGTACTTCCCTGGGTGGTTGCTGACTACCAACCTACTACCTGGTGTGTGAGCAGGGTAACATTTTGTGAAGGGATTCAGGGAAACCAGTTAATTGATTTAGTTGGACTTGAGTCCTGGAAATGGGAGGTACAATGCCTGCACTTTAAAGGAGGGTCTGGGATAGTGACAGCTGGGAGGGACTATTCTCAGCTGTCGTATCTGAGCGCCTCTGCAAAGACAGTGATTATGTATGAGTGTGGTGAAAGTGTTGAATGATGATGAAAGTATTTTCTTTTGGGGGATTTTCTTTCTTTTTGGGTCACCCTGCCTCGGTGGGAGACGGCCGACTTGTTGAAAAAAAAAAAAAAAATTAGGGAAACCTGTTTAACCTGGGAAGAGGAAATGGGAGGTAATCAAGAGCCCCACACTGACAACAGGGAACCTACCTTGAAGTGCATCATTGTTCTGGAGTTTGGGATTAGGTGATACAGGGATACTTTTGTCAGATCAAGCAACTATCAAGTTATTAAATGTACTAGCTTATCTATTCCAGTTTTCTAACCAGCAAACCCCTAGAAAAGCAATATATTCTGGAATGAACTTCTATTATGAATTAAATCAGTTGATTGTGATTGAAGGGTTAATAACTCAGGGTAACCCAAGAAAGCAGTGTGTCTAATTTCCACTGAGGTTATGCCCTTCCTGGTATGTAATCCACAACAGCTGACTAAATACTAGCTACAGTATTTGCATTTACTGCTTGATGATCACAGGCAGCAAGCGTTGGAAAACATGACTTGCCCAGAATTCAACCTGGGTCTTATTTGAGCTACAATGTTACATGAAAATTTTTAGAATAAACATTATAGAATGCGTTGACATGTGCATACCAACTAAAACACAGCACGTGTAATTCCTTTGATAATGCTTTTAATCTTACAACCAATGAACAAAGGTGAGACAGACAGTGACTAGCGTTCATACAAGCCCTTCCCAAATCGTGGTATATTTCATCTGCTTTTCAAATCCTCTAAATAATGCTGACCATAATATACTTAAATTTGAAAATATAAAATTGTGAGAACTTACTTGAAATGTAGAATACCGAGTAATCCCATAACCCTAGATGGACAATTCTAAGCTCGGGGTTCCTCTTGGCTTACACAGATATCCCCTGCAATTCGTGACAAAGAAGATAAAGCTACAAGACTCTGCAAGTGTAAATTAAAAGCATGCACTGAAGAGATACAATGACTGTTGTATTTAACATCAGTGAGAATCCTGTATGTAGTAACACTTGTTCAAGATTAACACTACACATACTGTTCTACCTCTATCTTTCCATTAAAGAAGTGTTGCTCATTGATGATCTAGAGCTCTAGGATACTACATTATAATTTTTGTCAACTCTGTTTCTATGACCCCTTCCCCCTCCCCACACACAAAAAAAATTATTATCACTTACCCCCAGTTGTCTTTTCAGAAGAGAATGGTCATCACATTACCAATTATGCACTGAACACAGTAAATAGGAAGCGTGTCTGTCTCACACTCAGCAGATGTAGGATCAAGCCTCTACCATGTCTTGTGCTGAATAACCCACATGGGTTTAGCACTTAACATGAATTTAAAAAAAAAAATAATCCCTCACAAAAAGTGATAAACTCATGGGAATCCAATTAGTGCTGCATGGTGAAAAGTGAAGAGGTATTGAGGGGTGAGCACAAGGGTGAAAGGAGGAAGTCACTGTTGGTACAATAAATTAGTTTTAGATAAAAAGTCATGTCTTCAATATAGGCAAGACTACTCAGTATACAGCATACTCACAAAAGACTAAATCTGTATCATTTGTATACTCACAAAATAACTAAAAATGTATGGATCATCAACACAGCATAGAAAAGGGGTGCTAACAGTAGTGGGAAGAAATAGGGAGGCTGAGCTGATGTGCAAAAAAACAAGACAGTTCTTCATAGGCCGGAGAAGAATTATCAAACTTCTCTCTCCAGATCATCATGTCTCAAACTGGTATGTTCAATATGCAGCTGCAAGAGAACTATTTCAGACAATCAACAGCATTGAAAGGATGAGCATCAAAAGCACAATGACATAAGTAAACCAGAATGGCTAGAGACCTTGCAAATAATGACCTCCCAGTTGTTCATTGCATTCAACCCATGCCAGGGTTAAAGGTAGTGAACAACTGGATGTAATGAATCAAAGATCTAGTTTGTAATTCAGTTTGGATCTGAGACTACAAAATACGAAAAGGCACGCATGGCAGCAAAACAGACAGCAGCAACAAGTGCATATATAATTGCTGTTGCCTGCCAGGTAGTTTCAGAGAGCTGATGGCAAAATGAGGCATACCTAATTTCACCAATATACTCTAGGGAATTGTAAAATATGCTGTGTGTGTTCTAACCAAGGCATCACCTGGCATTATAAGTGTATGTTACACAATAATTATATTTATTCCTTGCATTGGCATCAGATAAAAACCTAGACAAAATAAAAAATTAGTTGTAAAAATGGCCACCAGAGGACTACACTGATTATTTTGATACTTTAATTTTATGAACCTCAATAGATGTTTTAAGTTTCAAGCCAATGTAGAGGCTCAAAATGCAGAACTGTATTAAATCTTTTTTAAACCAATCTAAGAAAAGATAAATGTGCTAAAACAGTAAGGCCATGTGGTATCCCTACTGGGAATATTACTGTAAATAAAGAACTGCCACAGAGGCCATTATCACATAAGCATTCACACACACATAATGGAAAAGTCATGTTTGAGAGTAATATGTGGTATGAATATTCTGTAGAGGATTTGAGCTTGGAGATTAAGTGTGGGACTACCAAATGTATTACTTATATGGACTGAGGAGGGGTTGTTAAGGAAGTTTGATATTTAGAGGATGGAGAAAAACAGGATGGCTAGGAGGGTGTATAAACCTGGGGTGGAGGGAAGGACAAGGGAACATCCCAGGAAAGGTTGGAATGAGGATGGGGGGAAAGAGAAGAATGTTTTGAGTGCTTGGGGCTTTGACATCCAACAGGCTTATGTGAAAAGTGTTAAGTAGGAGTGAGTGGAGGCAAGTGACTTGTGACTTGAAGACCTATTGGAGTGTCAGCAAGGTAACATTTTCAAAGGGATTCAGGGAAACCTGTTAGCCAGACTTGAGTCCTGGAGGTGGAGGATACAGTGCCTACACTCTGAATGAGGGGTGGGGATGTTGCAATTTGGAGTGCCATCTGAACCATAATGTCAACATGCTTGTGGCAAGACACTGATTGAATGAGTGATGGTGAAAGCATTTACCCTTTTTTTCAAATCGCTCAACCTCAGTGGAAGATTAATGATATGTTTAAAACAAATTTAAATCCCAAAAATCCCTGAACAGGATAAGGAAAACTAGAATACGGTTCTGTACATATATTCTTAAAGCACCCTATAAATATGCGCTCATTCCAAGCAGCACGAACACAATAATAGGCATTTGGCAACATGAGGAAATTATAAAATATATCCCAAGACTGTATAGCAGATTGTGGCAAAGCCAAAGCAACATAAAATAGAGAAAGAAAAACTAAGCCTACAGTCACAATGATACAATTTGAAATTCTGGAATGTCATCTCAAGTGCCAATGACACAGTTTGCATACTGGAAATTTCCAGATTACATTCCAATAAATCTTACAAAGAGAACTTTAAATTATTTAACAGAAAAGTTGAACATATGATCAATAGCATATAGGAAATATAAAACACATTACTTGAATGATAGAAAATATATAAAATTATTCCTTGAACAACAGAGTTCAGAACTGTGTAAGACATCGTATACATGTTTTAAGGCATTTCCAATAGAGTGAAGGATATAAAACTTCACTTTCAAGCATAATACAGGAAGATACACAAATAATTATACAAATACCTTGACCTCTTCTAAACCTGAGAAACAGTGTGCAGTTCATTTTGTGCAATGTTGTCATTGCTACAGTACTGTACTAAAGTTTCATGTGCATTCTAATTAAAAAAAATTATAAAGTTGCTTTAGTGTCATTAGTTTAAAGCAGAAAAGTTTGTATTCTTGATGGAGCTTATCACTTCATTAATATGACTTTTTTTTATACAAGTTCCCAAATGTTTGCTTCCCTCTTCATCTCTTATCACACATATTAAAAAGATACATAGGGATCCTGAAGACCACGTGGAATACAGCACCTCTCAGTCATATCATTCCTCACCTCTCTGGATTCCAGTAAGGTCCATATGGGTGCAATTTGTAGGAATCTTATTGAAATCATGAGTGGCAAGCACTGATGTGACAGAAGTGTAGCATGTTCCAGGTGGGTGTTCCAGCAGAAAGAAGTATTATAACTTAGTAATAACCAACATAAATGATATAGGCTACCAAAAAGGTAACCAAATTTAATCCTAGTAAATGCTTCACTACATATGAATATGCAGCTTTATAAGCTTAATAAAGTAATTTTGTACACAGTATTTGTATTCATTTTAGAATAATTAAAAAATGGCACATACCTATAGCATAATTCCTCCTCAATGTAACTTACCACAGCCAGTCAAATATTTATTTCTACATCTTTGATACCTTGCTCCTTCTGGAAATTCTAACCTTGGGGGATGGATTTTTTCTGTGAAATCTTCTGCAGATAATTCAATTGCCATAAATGTTTATGACACTTGTAAAAGTACTAAATATTTGTTAAAGATTTCCACCTGTTTAGTCATCTCTGTGTAGGCACCATGCTTTTATTAAAAAACAAGAAAATTTAAAAGCACGTACACATGAAAACAGTACTGCATTTTCTTAATAGTGCAGTAACATACCTTCAAGTACATCAGCATCAGCTCAACTTTGCTGGTACTGTATTTTCAATATTGAACCATTTTTTTTTTTAATAAATATTCCAGGTCCACTCCACCGGCAGTTTTATTTCACCCTGATCAATAAATCTTGCAACTTTATTTCTTAAGTTTGAAATTTTTTATATCCCATTTCCAACAGTATTTTCACACCAACATACATTTGATTACTGCATTTTCCTTTTTTTGTCTTACTACAGTATTCATTTTACATATGAACACTAATATTCATCTATTTAAGCAATATGAATATATTTTGTATTTTTAGGTACAGTACAAGTGACTTGTGAGCATAACATCAACAGAAACCCACACTGGCCTGGTTACATTATAGAATATTAAACATAACTGTTTCATACTGTATTTTATATGAAAGACATTTTAAATTCTTAATATGACCCTTAAAACTTAATGTAGCTAAATGTTTAGGAACTCATTTGGTTTGCAAGATGCAAAGGTAAAAATACCCTCACCAAAGAAGGTTGTTTCACATGTTAACCACTGGTCTTAGCAGAGCTTTGAATTAATTTGTATTTGAATGTGTATCACAATGTGAGTGGGACCAGTGGCAAACACAGGCTGCTCTCTTAACTATTGAAGTGAATTATCCCAATTCAAAACCACAACTGGATAGAAGCAAATCTATTGCATAAACATGAATAATGTGTACAATATTGGCAGTGACTGAAGCCTGCTTACACATGAATATAACTTATCAATAGAGATGAAATTATCACTGATAAATGCTAATGTCCCGCAAAACTATTACTCTCTATATACATCTGTAATCTTTTGACTACAGCTCACACTTTGGCTATGGGGTGCATAATTCAAACAAATCAAGCCTACCCCTTTCTTCTCTGGCCAGACAATAAAAGGTTAAAGCTTATCTTCAGGTTCCCAACAAAAAAATAACTTTAATGAAGTCATATTTTGGAACAACGCAATAATCATTTTCAATGGTTAACCTTAGCTGTAATAACAGTATATAATTCTGTTAAGGGATGAACCTTTATTTTTCAAACCTTCTCTTAGAATGAGCTCTATCAATTCAAGATTGGAAAGGCTGGAAGGAGAGGGATAAAGGAGGTTTTGTATGTGAGGGGCTTGGACATCTAACAGGCTTGTGTGAGCGTGTTAGATAGGAGCGGAGGCAAATGGTTTTTATGACTTTACATACTGTTGGAGTGTGACAAACTAACATTTATGAAGAGATTCAGGGAAAATGGTTAGATAGACTTGAGTCCTAGAAGTACAGTGCCTGCACTTTAAACGGCGGGTGGGAATATTGCAGTTTGGAGGGTCATCTGAGCTGTAATGTTGGCTCGCCTGTGACAAAACAGTGATGGAATGATCGATGATGAAAGTGTTTCTTCTTTTTCAGGTCACCATACCTCGATGGGAGACTGTTGGTATAAAACATAACTACAATAAAAATAATACGAATGTTTATATGGAAGAGTGATAGTATAATCACTAGAATTATCAACTCTAAAAATTGGTGTGCTTTCAACTGAAACTTGAAAGAATAAATGTATTCCTGATTCTTAAGAGATGCTAGTAACCTGTTATACAGCCTGGGAGCTACATAAGAAAAGGCTCTTTCTGCAAATAATTTCTCCCCAACAGCATGAGGCTTTGTCACTCTACGAGGGTTCACAGCAATGTGTAGAAACATTCCTGAGCCTGATGTGAAAGATATGTACAATTATATCGTAAGATACTTGGATTCTTTAAACTTTATAGCTTTAAATATGTATTAATAAAGAGTTGAAATTCAATTCTTGCCTTGGTAGGGAGCCAATGAAGCTCATACAAGTAGGGACTAGTGGTAACTCCAGTCTACCTACATGATTCAGTATACAGTGGACCCCCAGTTAACGAAAAAAATTAATTCCAGAAGCCTGCTCAAGTGCCATTACCGAACGAATTTACTTCCTTAATTAATAAATAATGTCACGTACGTTAGTCTATTTCAGACCCCCAAAAATACACTTCCACAAGCACTTACAATATTATACTTACATAATTATACGATTTCCGGGGTGTTCGTTAACCAGGGGTCCACTGTACACTGATGTCTTTTAAGCTAGTTATTAGGCAAAGCCATGAACAACTGCAAAATTCAATTCTAAGAG
The DNA here is from genome assembly GCA_009830355.1 of Cherax destructor. Classification (NCBI taxonomy): domain Eukaryota; kingdom Metazoa; phylum Arthropoda; class Malacostraca; order Decapoda; family Parastacidae; genus Cherax; species Cherax destructor. The sequence continues at coordinate 15,237 of WNWK01023202.1, forward strand.
AAAACAAATGCATGGATAAGGACCACAATTCTCTGCAAATCAAGATATTTTCTGACTGCATAGAGATTATGAACATGTAAAGAAGATTTAAAATATGGCTGATATGCCCAATAAACGACAGTGAAAAATCCAGGTAAACACTGAGATCCTTCACTGATCCTACAGTGATATTTCCCTAATCTTAAAGGCTGCAGACTAACAGTACCACAATCAAAGGAACCAAAACCTTTAATCTGTATTCCCCTGAGATTAACCCCTCATAATCAAATTCTATCTTACCTTCATTTAGTTTCAATTTTGTGTCATCCAAATCTGAACATTAAATAGAAGAGAACTAAGAGAGTTTGCATCTTCTGCATTCAAAACTCAGATGTAAACCTGTGTATCAGCAGCATAAAAATGATAATCAACCCACTGGGCATCCAACAGTGAGGCTAAACTACTAACAAAATATCTAAAAATAAATCTCATCTATGAATGTGAATCTCTCTCTAAACACAAGAGCCTGTAAGCAGTTTCTGCTCTTTAATCCAATGTCCCTTAAATTATCTAATTTACCCTTAGGTACATTTACTGTCCTTTATTAATAAACAAAATTATAATTTCTAAACAAATGCTTTATGAGCAGCATTTAAATCATTAGTTGAAGTTTGTTATACAGTATAATCAACATTAATTAAAAAACTGATTCTGAAAACTGAACTTTTTTCTCAACATTTATAATAAGTGTAAACAAGGAAGGGGGGTGGGCAAGAAATATTATGAAAAGTACATATATTAATGAACAAAAATGCATGTATTAAAACATTTTAAAATACTATTAATATCTGTTCAAGTAAAGCTTGATATGAAGCTTTATTTAATCTGAGAATAAAACCTAGAATGGCCTACCAATACTTTTGAGAAATTGTAGTGCTAGTAGTCTGTACAACCATGGTAGAATATGACAGTGATAGAAATTGTAGCGAGACTTAGAGTGACTTATAAAAAAAAAAATGTTCCAACAAGTACTTAAGAATATCCACACTATTTCTCCTTTCAAAGACAATTCACAGGAAGTTAAAAAAAATCACTCATAAATTTTAAATTTTGATTAGCTAAATATAAAAGTTTTTATACTTTCACTCATTTCTAATATGCAATAACATATGAATATTTCTTTTATATTCTGTATGTAGATACACATTTTATAATTATTTCTTAAATAAACTTGGGCAGTGATAACATACCTGTACTCATGACTTCAGGAGTGAACCTCAGTGCAAAGTTATTACATTAAGTACAGCAAAATCCAACTACTCTGAATTCCACATATATACAAATATATTTTTTTAAACTTTTGGATATTTAAACAAGGAAAAATATAAATGATAAAATTTTGATGCAAATTTAATTAGGCACCTATTTCTCCGGCAACAAACTCAATTATTATCCTGCTGATGGCACGTTACAGTACTAGCATTTACAATTTTGTCAGCAATTCACAATTAACCCACAAATTAATGATAAATCTTTAGAAAGACTTTTTAGTCTGTCATAGAACATTATCAAGTCAGTGGCCCAGGACCGACTAAAACGTCATCAAATGATGTATGTATCTCAAATTTGTGGGCTAGTTGGATGAATTGGAGTATTGTTGATAAGTACAGTGGTACCTCGACTTACGATGGTCCCCAAACTCACCCTTGTATGTAAGTTTATTTTTTTAAATGCTTTTGTAAGTGTAATTTTGGGGGTCTAAAAGGACTAGTCTATTTTACAACATTTCTTAAGGAGATAAATTCGTTTGGTAATGACACTTGAACAGCATTCTGGAATGAAAAAATATCGTAAGTCGAGGTACCACTGTATAAGGATGAAGACGCAAGCTGCACAACAAGCTTTTTGTTGATGTAACGTTTTGCCGTGTAGAAGTTTATGAAGTTAAGGATTGATCAAGTTTTGCACATAGAGAAATGTCATCCCAATAAAAGTTTCTGTAACTTCTCTTTATATGGGTTAGTTGTAAATTGTTCCACCTGCAGTACTATGACTTATTCTTCTACTATTTTGTCAGTCATCCACATAATTATATTTTTTAAATATTTACAAAGAACTACTCAGACATGTTGTCAGTTTATATAAAACTCGCCAATTTCAGAATTGCATAAATTTAAATAATACCTTCCATACCAATTATAGAGAGCTGACCAAGTTAACTGGTTCAACAGTAATTCTATGTGAATTTGTACTCAAACTAGAGCCTGCAGATAACATTTTTGCATAAGGGGAGCAGTCTCCACATATTACTTTGTTCATTTTTGTGTGTTAATTCTATTTGTACAGGCTATGAGCAGTAATCCTGCCTTAGCCTCCTGTATTTAACCCACAATAATTGACTTGCATTCAGATACTGTATACTGCTAGGTAAACAAGGAAAAGCAAGATTAAGAAGACTTTTTCTATACATGTCCTACCCTGGAATTTATTAAAAAATGATTTTTTAGCTATGAGCCAAATGCTTTGACCAATGAACACAAATGACTAATAATTTATAGGTAAAAAAATTTAAGACACTCTTACATATAATGAAAGATACTCTCTAATAGAAAAAACATGGAAGAGAACACTGAAATGATAATTTTTGTGTATTTGTAGCCCCAAAGGTCAAATGAAATAAAAAAATATCTGAAAAGCCATTTAGCCTAAAGTACCCTAAATCTTCTATTTATAAATCTTTTGAAAATTGCAAAGACAAGGAAGCATACACTACCAAAAATTTGTTTGAATAGTTGTGTCTTCCATACTTTCTTAAAATTTCTTATTTACTAAAAATTTAACATCAGTTATATTAAAAAGCTAATGTGATAAACACCCTGATTAAAACTTCCTCAGAAAATATTGGTGGTTGTGTTCCTAAGACTTCATCAAAGCACTATTCACCTGGCATATTAAAGTATCAATATTTTGAGATTTCTCTCGCTGTTAGTAGTTACATCTCAGATCCTACTTCAGTCACCTTCTGAAAATGGTTCAAGACAGTCCAGCCCCGGTACAAGAAAAAAAAAGTGTACTCAGAATGTAAAAATCTACCACAGGGGCCATTGAGCTGTCCCTTTGCATCCGTCTGATATGGCGAAGAAGAATTACGGAAAAAATCAGACAAAAACAATGGAAGCCAAGCAATGTGTTGTAAATGGGCCATTGTGTGAGGAAAGAAAAAAAGAAGAGCCCCATAGCTAGGGTGAGAGGGGGTATAGGTGAGAATGTTGGTGGGGGTTAGGATGTTACACAAGTGAAGGTTACTGCATGTGGTGAGAGGAGGGAGTGGCATCCAGCAGGGTGGGACTCAAAAGGATGAAGATGATTCCACCATACATGCAGAAAATGACTACACAAAAAAAGCAATATATCTGTGAATACAATTTTTTTTTTGTACTTCTGAAACTTAAAAAATCAGAATAATCATTATATTTTTCTTGGCAAATCTGTACCAAATAAATATGGGCCTAACACATTTGCATAAAAGTAACATACAGAAAATGAAAGCAATGATAAAGAAAATTAGGAACCTCATTTAAAAATATACACAATTAGTTTAACTGCATATTTTGACAAATTTCACAAAAAACAAATATTAGCCCACTGATTAAAATGATCAAGTACCATATAAGGAAAGTTAATGCCTCTAACAAACATAACTTTACTTACCTTGGCTGCAGATCTGGGGACACAGAACTAGCAGAGCAGTTGACAGCTGTTGTTGACAGGAGCTGCTGCTTCATATTAACATAGTTGTTTGTAGATAAATCTTACTTTAAAATCAACATATAATCAGCCTCTTTCATATTGAACCTAACTTAAGGAATTCCTATACTACCCTTTTACAGGTTGACTGTCACTAATCCGGCATCACTGTGAAACTATAGGTGCCTGATTAGTGATTTTGCTGGATCACAGAGTGGTTAGGTTGGAATACACTTAACCCAACAGCTAACCACCTCATCCTACCTTTAAAATACCCCGTAAATCAGGATTAGTGATTGGCGGATCAGTGATGGCCGACCTGTACTCTTACTACCTTACATCCAGTATGGAACCCACACCTGAAAAACCATGTTAAGAAACTATGGGAAACATATAGAAGCATGAAATTAAGCTTGCTCCAGAGCTAAAGGACATGAGCTATGACGAAAGGCTAATGAAACTGAATCCAGTGGCATTGGAAGACATGAGAACCAGGGCAGATACAATGAGGATGTACAATATGCTTATGAGAATTGATAGGATAGAAAGGAGGTGAGAAACAGGTACTTGGGGACACAGCTGGAAATTAAAGATACAGATGAGCCATTGGGATGTCAGGAGATAGGTTTCACTCATTGTTTTAGGAGCAGATACGAATGGGAGGGAGTGAATTTGGTAAGCGGCACGTGGAGGGGGCAGGACTAGGAGCTAGGACTCAACCCCAGCAACTGCACATAAATAAGTGTTGTAAACATACTTTTGTAACATGTCTTGAATTTGTTTGGGTGTTTACCTCTATCCCTTAGTGATACGAGATGCCTAGAGACCATGACACTGTACAATATAATTATACACCAATGAAAAATAGGCATAATGACTCAGTTTAGAAATAATCTTTGTGATACTAGACAAAAATTACCAGACAATGTAAAAGAAGTCTTTTAGGAGCTTTGTTGCAATATTTAAAAAATTAAACACTTCTTATTTCAACAAACAGGCTGTATCCCACAGAGGCAGGGTGGCCCAAAAAGAAAAACAAAAGTTTCTTTTTAAATTTAGTAATTTATACAGGAGAAGGGGTTACTAGCCCCTTGCTCCCAGCATTTTGGTCGCCTCTTACGACACGCATGGCTTACGGAGGAAGAATTCTGTTCCACTTCCCCATTGACACACAAACATTTCTGATAAATCAGCGAGTTATATTCAAAATTTATAATTATTTTACTCCCTAACACTACGAGTGCATCGATACCAATTTTTATTATTTTTACATGTCTTCATACTCGCATGACAACAGTGATTATTTTAAAGAATTATTCAATTGTGATAATGATTAGTTACATGCTTTAAAGCTCATCACTAATTTCTCAAACCCAAGAATGACTATAAATTATATGTATAAATTATATTATTTAGGGGAAAAGTGCTAAACCCATATGGGTCATACAATGTGAGGGAAAAGCCCTTAAAAAGTGGGGTTATGGTTGTTCAGACACCCAGGAACCATTAGCGTGTTACCACCCGCACTACCATCTAGCGGGCTGAGGCTAAACTTCAGTTCCTCGGGTCTGATTTGCTTTAATTTCTACTCCTGGTAGTATTAACCTTTCCTGGTGTGGGATGGAGTTTGGAGAATCACTTCACCTCCACTCTTCTCTTGATCAGGCAAGGTGATCTACCAGGATTATTTCTATTCTTTGTTACTGATTTACCTGGTTACCAGTAATGACATTGAAGTAAAATACCACTTTGTCTTTCTTCAATGTTATACTTATTTAACCCTTATGTAACCAGTGTTGTTTTTCTATTATCAGGTCTACTGTTGGCCTGGTCAACCAGGGTAGACTAGTTAATTGCAGCAAGATCCCTGTCAACGGGATATATTGGGACATAACGACTCCTCATCTCTTTGAAATCTGAAGTGTGATACTTCGACCAAGTATTGACAGGATTTCCAGAACATCAGACGAACACCACCGCCAAGGATAACCAGCACCATTTCATCTAAAACATCACAGAAGACCATCCTGGGCATAAGATACTCCTGTCAAAACATCATACTGGAACCACAGCGGCCAATTTTATTTTACTTAATTTTAATTAAAATCCTTAGAAAATTATCTTAAGTTATTATTCTTCAAGTTATTCATTTTTCCATTCTTTTGTTCAGGCAGAAGGCATTTCCCTGACATTCAGCACCTGGGGAACATGATGCAATCAGGTTTAATCCAAGTGAAGGAAAAATACAATTCCTTGGATCAAACACCCTCACCAGCATTAAGGAACCTCCCTGAATGGTTGTGTAAAATAAAACTTACTAATGAGATGTCAAACTTTTTCCACATTCTTCACATTTAAAACTAACACTGATCAGCACAAAGATCTAAATGGTTAGGAGTTACAGTATTTCTATTTCACTCTTGAGGAATTTCTTGAGTGCTTGACAAGTCCAGGACACTATATACCTTCCAACTGCCAGAATGGCTCCTCTGTGTCACTATAAAATATCCTTTTGCTCCACAACTTACTTTAGCTTCAAAACTGACAAAGCCTAATTAGTAATCACATGTGCAATGTCACCCAGGTAATATTTTTTTTAACTTTAGGAGAACGTGGTTGCTGGATTGATACGCATGGCAGGTAAACAGAGGGATTCAGTATGTTTACATCAAAGCAATTACTGGCTTTTGGATTTCCTCAATAAATATAAAGGCAATGAAACAAAAGAAAGACATATTTTCCCATTACAATATATTTTCCCTAAACTCTGATATTATCCTGAAAATTTATTACAACTATGAGTGCTAAAGAAGTCAAAAAGTAATTCAGATTACCGCATTTTATGGCAAACAAGACGCTCTGGTGTCGAGGAACCCCCCCCCCCCCCATTTCTGACTGGCTAGATTTTGAAAAAAAAAATGGTATCCACGGTAAAAACAGTAATAAAATTATGTTAAGCCTGAGGCATTACATATAAGAACATGTGTTGATTGTTCATTCTGCAGTTAAATACCACTGACACAGCTGACTGGCAGGTGTGCCAAATGAAATTTCCAAATAGCACTAGATTCTTGCCTTAAACATGTTAAATTTACGTGAAACAGTGCTTAAAAATGCACCAGTATACAGGCGATTATTCTAGATCTGCTAAATCCCAATCCTGAGCTTACATTCAGAACTGTCAGGAAATTTTTTTTTTCAGTTAACTTTTCAGTTAACGACTCCAAGCAGACATAAACCAAATCTTTAAATGGGCTGCAGAAAACAATATGAAGTTCAATGATGAGAAATTTCAATTACTCAGATACGGAAAACGTGAGGAAATTAAAATATCATCGGAGTACAAAACTAATGCCAACCACACAATAGAGCGAAAAACTAATGTCAAAGACCTGGGAGTGATCATGTCAGAGGATCTCACTTTCAAGGACCATAACACCATAGCAATCACATCTGCTAGAAAAATGACAGGATGGATAATGAGAACCTTCAAAACCAGGGATACCAAGCCCATGTTGACACTTTACAGATCGCTTGTTCTATCTAGGCTGGAATATTGCTGCACACTAACTGCACCTTTCAAGGCAGGTAAAATTGCTGACCTTGAAAATGTGTAGAGAACCTTCACAGCACACATAACTGCGATAAACCACCTCAATTACTGGGAACGCTTGAAGTTCCGAAACCTGTACTCTCTAGAACGCAGGCGGGAGAGATACATTATTATATACACGTGGAAAATTCTCGAGGGATTAGTACCAAACTTGCACACGAGAATCACTCCCTACGAAATCAAAAGACTCGGCAGGCGATGTAACATCACACCAATGAAAAGCAGGGGTGCCACTAGCACGTTGAGGGACAACACAATAAGTATCAGGGGCCCAAGATTGTTCAACTGCCTTCCAGCATACATCAGGGGGATTACCAACAAACCCCTGGCTGTCTTCAAGCAGGCACTGGACAAGCACCTAAAGTCGGTACCTGACCAGCCAGGCTGTGGTTCGTACGTTGGACTGCGTGCGGCCAGCAGTAACAGCATGGTTGATCAGGCTCTGGTCCAACATGAGGCCTGGTCACAGACCGGGCCGCAGGGGCGTTGACCCCTGGAATTCTCTCCAGGTAAACTCATAATGAATGATGTTCAGCAATAAACAGACATATTTCCCTCGGTTCTAACATTATTGCTTAAGTTTTTAAATTAGTAAGTTTATTTAGGTACAGGTACACAACTTATCATACAGAGTAACACATGTGTAAATTACCTAGGATAACCCAAAGTCAGACAAGTGACTTATTTCCATTGGGGTCCTTGATTTCCATTATCTTTGTGTACTGAATGGTTCTATAGTTATCTTGTGCTTGGCAGTTTTTTTTTTTTTTTATGTCATTCAGTTTAGCTGAAATTGAACATTTGCAAGAGACACTCACTCATGCCAGTATATACGTTCAATACGTGAACTGCACATGACTGGCCACCTTCTCTTTCTACTCACTGTCTTGATGTGTGCAAGTGTGTGTGTCTACAGCTAGGACTGCATATTGATTTGTGATGGTTTTTTCATGCATTTTAAAAATATTTCATGTTAATAATAGTACATTTCCAAGGTAGTAGGTTGGTAGACACCAACTGCCCAGGAGGTACTACCGTGCTGCCAAGTGAGTGTAAAACGAAAGCCTGTAATTGTTTTACATGATGGTAGGATTGCTGGTGTCTTTTTTCTGTCTCATAAATATGCAAGATTTCAGGTATGTCTTGTTATTTCTACTTACACTTAGGTCACACTACACATTCTTGTACAAGCATATATATACACACACCCCTCTGAGTTTTCTTCTATTTTCTTACTAGTTCTTGTTCTTATTTCCTCTTATCTCCATGGGGAAGTGGAACAGAATTCTTCCTCCGTAAGAATTGCGTGTCGTAAGAGTCGACTAAAATGCCGGGAGCAAGGGGCTAGTAACCCCTTCTCCTGTATACATTACTGAAGTTAAAAAGAGAAACTTTTGTTTTTCTCTTTGGGCCACCCCTGAGCGTCTGGGTACAATGTTACTACCTTGCCCAGAGGCCACAATGTTCGAGGTTGCTCAGTATCAATTAACAATATCACCCGGTTGAATGTTCTGTCGATTCACCGCCTTGTTGGGAAACGGCCGATTTGTTGAAAGAAGAAAAACCTTTGTTTTTCTTTTTGGGGCACCCTGCTTCAGCAGGATACGGCTGGTTTGTTGAAAGAAGAGCACATTTATACTGCAACAAGACTAAAACATACCTATGGTATGCAAATGGTGACTTTTGTGTATACGTACTATCATATACCGGTATGTAACGTTATTTAAACCCCTTTTAACATACCACAATTTTACTTTTGCTTTTTATATATGATAATGTTCCCTTAACATCAGGATTGTTTGAGGCGAGTAAAAATGTTATTACTGGGTGGTTTGATGGTAAACAGACAAATTAGCCTACTGATACTACCCGTAGTCCATCCTACTCCATCGCACCGTTTACCTTAGCTTAACGCTGCTGAGCACCAACGAACTTTTATGATTATTTATGATTTTTATTATTCATTATTTTATAGAAAATAATTTACACAATTAATTACTGGGTCATAAACAAGAGCTTTAGATTACTGTATAGTACTGAAACACTTTTCTAGGCTTAGGTTGAGGCCTACGAGCAACTTAACCTTTGGCCTCCAAGACAATGGGTAAATTTTCTAGACTTATTTTTGGGAAAAAATAGCATCCTCAACACCGTAAATATTGTACAGTGGACCCCCGGCTAACGAACAAAATTCATTCCAGAAGCCTGCTCAAGTGCCATTACCGAACGAATTTACTCTTACATACAGTGGACCCTCGGTTAACGAATACCCCGGAAATCGTGCAATTATGTAAGTATAATTTTGTAAGTTCTTGTGGAAGTGTATTTTTGGGGGTCTGAAATAGACTAACCTACGTGAAATTTTTCCTTAAGGGAGTAAATTCGTTCGGTAATGGCACTTGAGCAGACTTCAGGAGTGAAGTTTTTACGAAACTCGGGGGTCCACTGTAATTGTACGATTTCCGGGGTGTTCGTTAGCCAGGGGTCCACTGTATTCCATTCATCAAGATTCGGGTACAAAATGAATAAACAAAATTAAGGACTAAATGAATGATTGGAGGGAGTAAGGAGGAAGTGAATATATTCAGAAAGATATGGGAGTGGAAATGTTGGCAGATGGGTATACGTATAAAAAATGAGGGGCATCACAGAATAGAAAAGGTAAAAAAATGGAAAGAAAAGTTTATCTATGGAGGCAAAAAAGGTATAATATACCAGAGTATGATGGTGTTAACATTTTTATATAGATGCAATGGATGAGCTTTACACATTGCAACAATGAGACTGGAGGCTGGAGACAGTTGAGCTGTCATGTTTGAGAGTAATGCATAATGTAAATACAGTGGACCCCCGGTTATCGGCCATAATTCGTTCCAGAATGCTGTTCGAGTGCCGTTACCGAACGAATTTGTTCTCATAAGGAATAATGTAAATTAGATTAGTCCGTTTAGCCCCCAAAAATATACTTACAAAAGCACTTACAAAAATACACTTATAATTGTTCGAGTTTGGAGCAGTACGAAATCCGGGGGTCCACTGTACAGTGGAACCCCGGTTAACGAAAGCCCGGAAATCATGCAATTATGTAAGTATAATATTGTAAGTGCTTGTGGAAGTGTATTTCTGGGGGTCTGAAATAGACTAACCTAAATGACATTTTTTCTTAAGGAAGTAAATTAGTTCGGTAATGGCACTTGAGCAGGCTTCTGCAATGAATTTTTTTCGTTAACCGGGGTTCCACTGTATATGTAAAAAAAAAAAAAATTAGGGAGTAGAAATTAAAATATGGAGAGGGTTTCCAAAGGTGTAAATCTGATGGCTGAGGAGGGTGTTGAGGTGGTTTGGGCATTTAGAAGTGGAGCAAAATAGTATGACCAAGAGGGTGTATAAATCTGGGACAGGTGCAGATAAAGGTCATCCCAGGATGGGTTAGGAGGAGGGTGTAAGAAGTTTTTGAGTGCTAAGGGCTTAAGCATCCAGCAGGCTTGTGCAAGAATGTTAGTCATCATAAATGGAGAAAAGTTTTTATGGCTTGATGTGCTGTTGGAATGTATGGAAGGTAACATTTATTAAGGGGTTTAGGGAAACCAGTTAGCTGGATTTGAGTCCTGGAGGTGTGAGGTATTGTGCCTTAACTCTGAAGGGGCAAGGCTGTTGCAGTTTAGAGTTATTTGAATTATGATGTCTGCACACTTCTGGCAAGAAAGCTATTGAATGAGTAATGGTGGGTGTTATGTCCTTTTCTTGGGTCACCCTACCTCACTAAGAGATGGCCAGGGGGGGGGGAAAATTTACAATGTCACCTTCATTCAGGTTGAATATTTGAATATAAGTATACAGTAATCCTGTAAATTTGCTGTGTTCAGGAGCATGCTGCCAGATCTCCCAAGACAGCCGAGAACGGTATCATTGTGCAGTTCCAGAGGCTAAGAAATATTTTTCAGAGTTTATATGAAGAAATTGGAATATAGCACAAAAACATTTCAAAAAATAAATTGAACCCTTTTTGGCATGGCTTTAAGAACTCACTCATCACCTTAGGGCTTCTGTAAAGGTCTATGAATTATATGCTGCAAGGTTGTCCTTTTTTTTTTTTACCTAAAATTAGTTTATGCATCTAAAAAATAAAGCGAGTGACCAAAAAGAAAAATTTTAAGTGCTATGATACCCCTCTAAGCTGTAATAGCAAATTTTGAAAAAGGGTAGAATAGTTCAAGGCATTCAACCATAAAATAGGCTAACAAAATATTATGGTTATGTTTTCAAGTAACGAGTGATATTTCCTTACTGTCTACTTCAAACTTGTACACAATTTTCTTCAGAATAGTTGGACTGTACTTCCATTTGCATTACACAAAACAAAAATAAGAGTTTGGTTCTCACAAGTATTTGAAGCAATCTTCAAGAGTTTTACTTTAAAAAACTTTTGTTGTGCAAAGTAAAAACACTTGTTACAATATTTGCTTTAAAGAAGAGAAAATCAAAGCACTTAAACAATACATACATAACTGGTGACATGCAGCTGGCAGCTACAGTCACCACCCGTAACCTGAATCATACTTGGAAGCCACTTCAACCAGGACCTAATTATGTATTCACTGAGACGTGTATGCTACAACTATCTAAGATCTTAACACCAATCCTAAGGCAGTTTTATGATATACTTTCTAAATCACTGTTATTTAAGTAATGATTTTAACAAAATTTGATCTATGGAAAATAAAGCCTATGTCTAAATCTGCCTTACTAGAGGGCAAATCTAAAAATAAAAATACATCAAAAAGTTCCATTCCTAATTGGATAAGCACATTTTGATACAATATACTGTTACAATAATGCATATTTGGCTACCTATTATCCCCAAAGGATTTTTATACTTGAAAGTCAAGCTACCTAAGATAAGGTGTTGATATTGTCATTTTGTAGAAACGATCAACAATCAACTTTTCATTGCCTATTTCCCATTATTCCACAGGTCGTTTAACCTATGGTATAAAAATAACAATAGTTCTACTTCTCAAAAACAACTTACCTGACATTCTAAAAAAAAATTTCAAGGGCTGAAATTGTTTCCTAACAGTTACTAAAAACAATATTCTTCCTGAAAGTTTATCAAAATTAAATACCACTTGCACTTACAATTAATTTATTAGACTACAATAATTAGTACAAAAATTAAATGTGACTGATGATTTTTTTATAAATACTGTACATAAATAATTTTGGAATAATTGTGACTAGTTCACTGAACTTTCCATCAAATTCACTTGGAAAGTTACTTTGTAATTCTCGTTATGTCCCATATATTAATATTTGTCATTATAAACTATAAATAAGGATTCAAAAGATTAAACCCTTTGAGTTGTTGGCAGTGTGTATGTTTAAGTTTAAACATGAATGATACTGTCATAAGACAGTGGTACACAATGTGAACATATTATCCATATTAATGTAAATAAATGATGAATATTACATCCATAACTTATATGATGACTTCCCTATCCCAATACGCATATATATTGTACAAGTATTCTACTAGCAAATAATATTTACATTTCCTTTTATCACCTTGATTCGCACAAACAAATTAATCACTTATTACCATAAAATGTTCAAGAGCCTTGCCTAAAATTTCTCCAGTGTTTTGATATAAAACTCTTATTACTGACTGGGCTTCACGTCGCCTCTTCATTTTCAGATTCTCCACTGAGTCCAGTGTTCTCCCCAGTGACTCGGCAACGATGCAATATTGCCTTCTCGTATGCTTTCTTCACAGCTTTTCTTTCAGCTGGCTTTCGAGATTCGACGAGCTTGGCTTTATCCAGAGTAGAGTCCACACCTAGCGGCTCCAACTTAAAACGTGGCAGCCATTGCCTGAAAGAGTAAGTAACATTACATAAATATTTTTCCTTCCTTTTACAGATTTAGGAGTAATATTCACCACAATTTTGAACACTGATTTAGCAAATAAAAAAATGGTTCAACTGAATCAAATAGTACAGTTAACTACTAAAACTATATTTCATTCTACAGATATCATTAACCTTTCATCTACTTAAATTTTTGACAAATATTGTTCCAACAAATTCACTAACTAGTAAGAAAGAAGCAAAAATAAATGTTATTAAATACTCGTCAGCAATTTCAATTAGGTATTGTATTTGCTTCAACAAACAAATACAATACCTATCTTTGATAATGGTACTGTAACTGAAGAAACTTGACATCTGTCCTAACATGAGAAATACAGTTGCATTATGCACAAATTAGCAGAGAAGTCAGTTTTAACTTAAGATACGTATATATATATATATATATATATATATCCTTTCCTTTTCCTTTCAACACGTCCGCCGTTTCCCACCGAGGCAGGGTGGCCCAAAAGAAAAAACGAAAGTTTCTCCTTTTATATTTAGTAATTTATTCAGGAGAAGGGGTTACTAGCCCCTTGCTCCAGGCATTTTAGGCGCCTCTTACGACACGCATGGCTTACGGAGGAAGAATTCTGTTCCACTTCCCCATGGAGATAAGAGGAAATAAGAACTAGTAAGAAAATAGAAGAAAACCCAGAGGGGTGTGTATATATATGCTTGTACATTGTTGCATGCAAAGAGTATGTAACCTTTATTCGGAGCATGTTAACACACCCACATAGGCTCCCCTCCAACCAGCGAACCATCGTTAAGGGTTTGGTGATGAGGGCCCCATCATCAAATCAACGACTCGGTTCAGCCAATTAAATGCGAGTTTAACAATGACAAAGGTGACGTGGTTACCACTCGCGGTTTGTCATTGGAATTCCTGCATAGAGCTGGTTGTGGAAAGTTGTCTGTCTTTTGGCTGCTGCTTAGCCTAGACAACTGTGGCGTGCACTAAACACTACTCCTTTGTATATAGTGTACATATGTGTAAATATCACTTTGTTATACTTGGTGAAGGAAAAGACAAAAGTCTTATATAATCACAATTACTTGGTGAAGGAAAAGATAAAAGTTTGGAATTAATCTAGCTGATTTTTGAAAGAAATACAATTTCAATACATCTTCTACTGTGTTTCTTTGCTCCAAGCTCCCTTTACACTCAGGTTAACAGGCCATTGAACCTGAGGTTGTAATATACATGAATGTGTAGTGTGACCTAAATGTAAGTAGAAGTAGCAAGATGTACCTGAAATCATATATCATTCATTCATTCAACACGTCGGCCGTTTCCCACCGAAGCAGGGTGGCCCATAAGAAAAAACGAAAGTTTCTCCTTTTACATTCAGTAATATATACAGGAGAAGGGGTTACTAGCACCTTGCACCCGGCATTTTAGTCGCCTCTTACGACACGCATGGCTTATGGAGGAAGAATTCTGTTCCACTTCCCCATGGAGATAAGAGGAAATAAGAGCAAGAACTAGTAAGAAAATAGAAGAAAACCCAGAGGGGTGTGTATATATATGCTTGTACATGAATGTGTAGTGTGACCTAAATGTAAGTAGAAGTAGCAAGATGTACCTGAAATTATTTTATATATATATATATATATATATATATATATATATATATATATATATATATATATATATATATATTATATATATATATATATATATATATATATATATATATATATATATATATATATATATAATATATATATATATATATATATATATATATATATATATATATATATATATATATATATATATATATATATTTTTTTTATATTTTTTTTTTTTTTTTAACACATGGGATTCCACCAAGGCAGGTGCAAAAAAAAACTTTTCATCATTCACTCCATCACTGTCTTGCCAGAAGGGTGCTTTACACTACAGTTATAAAACTGCAACATTAACACCCTCCTTCAGAGTGCCGGCACTGTACTTCCCATCTCCAGAACTCAAGTCCGGCCTGCGGTTTCCTGAATCCCTTCATAAATGTTACTTTGCTCACACTCCAACAGCACGTCAAGTATTAAAACCATATGCCTCCATTCACTCCTATCAAATACGCTCACACATGCTTGCTGGAAGTCCAAGCCCTCGCACACAAAACTTCCTTTACCCCCTCCCTCCAACCTTTCCTAGGCCGACCCCTACCCCGCCTTCCCTCCACTACAGATTTATACACTCTCGAAGTCACTCTGTCTCGTCCATTCTCTCTACATGTCCAAACCACCTCAACAACCCCTCCTCAGCTCTCTGAACAATCGTTTTGGTAATCCCGCACCTCCTCCTAATTTCCAAACTCCGAATTCTCTGCATTATATTCACACCACACATTGACCTCAGACATGACATCTCCACTGCCTCCAGCCTTCTCCTCGTTGCAACATTCATCACCCATGCTTCACACCCATATAAGAGCGTTGGTATAACTATACTCTCATACATTCCCCTTTTACTTCCATGGACAAGGTTCTTTGTCTCCACAGACTCCGAAGTGCTCCACTCACCCTTTTCCCCTCATCAATTCTATGATTCACCTCATCCTTCATAGACCCATCCGCCGACATGTCCACTCCCAAATATCTGAATACATTCACCTCCTCCATACTCTCTCCCTCCAATCTGATATCCAATCTTTCGTCACCTATTCTTTTGTTATCCTCATCACCTTACTCTTTCCTATATTCACTTTCAATTTTCTTCTTTTACATATATATATATATATAATATATATATATATATATATATATATATATATATAAACGATTGTCCAGAGAGCTGAGGAGGGGTTGTTGAGGTGGTTTGGACATGTAGAGAGAATGGAACGAGACAGAGTGACTTCGAGTGTATAAATCTGTAGTGGAGGGAAGGCGGGGTAGGGGTCGGCCTAGGAAA
>WNWK01023203.1:0-31406 GCA_009830355.1 Cherax destructor
TCTTGTACTACCTCCCTAGTCTTGTACTACCTCCCTAGTCTTGTACTACCTCCTAGTCTTGTACTACCTCCCTAGTCTTGTACTACCTCCCTAGTCTTGTACTACCTCCCTAGTCTTGTACTACCTCCCTAGTCTTGCACTACCTCCCTAGTCTTGTACTACCTCCCTAGTCTTGTACTACCTCCCTAGTCTTGTACTACCTCCCTAGTCTTGTACTACCTCCCTAGTCTTGACTACCTCCCTAGTCTTGTACTACCTCCCTAGTCTTGCACTCCTCCAGTCTATACCTCCTGTCTTGTACTACCTCCCTAGTCTTGTACTACCTCCCTAGTCTTGTACTACCTCCTAGTCTTGACTACCTCCTATCTTGTACTACCCCCTAGTCTTGTACTACCTCCTAGTCTTGTACTACCTCCTAGTCTTGTACTACCTCCCTAGTCTTGTACTACCTCCCTAGTCTTGACTACCTCCTAGTCTTGTACTACCTCCCTAGTCTTGTACTACCTCCTAGTCTTGACTCCTCCCTAGTCTTGTACTACCTCCTAGTCTTGTACTACCTCCCTAGTCTTGTACTACCTCCCTAGTCTTGTACTACCTCACTAGTCTTGTACTACCTCCCTAGTCTTGTACTACCTCCCTAGTCTTGCACTACCTCCCTAGTCTTGTACTACCTCCCTAGTCTTGTACTACCTCCTAGTCTTGTACTACCTCCCTAGTCTTGTACTACCTCCTAGTCTTGTACTACCTCCCTAGTCTTGTACTACCTCCCTAGTCTTGTACTACCTCCCTAGTCTTGTACTACCTCCCTAGTCTTGTACTACCTCCCTAGTCTTGTACTACCTCCCTAGTCTTGTACTACCTCCCTAGTCTTGTACTACCTCCCTAGTCTTGTACTACCTCCCTAGTCTTGTACTACCTCCCTAGTCTTGTACTACCTCCCTAGTCTTGTACTACCTCCCTAGTCTTGTACTACCTCCTAGTCTTGTACTACCTCCCTAGTCTTGTACTACCTCCCTAGTCTTGTACTACCTCCCTAGTCTTGTACTACCTCCCTAGTCTTGTACTACCTCCCTAGTCTTGACTACCTCCCTAGTCTTGTTCACTACCTCCCTAGTCTTGTACTACCTCCCTAGTCTTGTACTACCTCCCTAGTCTTGTACTACCTCCCTAGTCTTGTACTACCTCCTAGTCTTGTACTACCTCCCTAGTCTTGCACTACCTCCCTAGTCTTGTACTACCTCCCTAGTCTTGTACTACCTCCCTAGTCTTGTACTCCTCCCTAGTCTTGTACTACCTCCCTAGTCTTGTACTACCTCCCTAGTCTTGTACTACCTCCCTAGTCTTGTGCTACCTCACTAGTCTTGTGCTACCTCCCTAGTCTTGTACTACCTCCCTAGTCTTGTACTACCTCACTAGTCTTGTACTACCTCCTAGTCTTGTACTACCTCCCTAGTCTTGTACTACCCCCCTAGCCTTGCACTACCTCCCTAGTCTTGTACTACCCCCCTAGTCTTGTACTACCTCACTAGTCTTGTGCTACCTCCTAGTCTTGTACTACCCCCCTAGTCTTGCACTACCTCCTAGTCTTGTACTACCTCCCTAGTCTTGTACTACCTCCCTAGTCTTGTACTACCTCCCTAGTCTTGTACTACCTCTCTAGTCTTGTACTACCTCCCTAGTCTTGCACTACCTCCCTAGTCTTGTACTACCTCCCTAGTCTTGCACTACCTCCCTAGTCTTGTACTACCTCCCTAGTCTTGTACTACCTCCCTAGTCTTGTACTACCTCCCTAGTCTTGTACTACCTCTCTAGTCTTGTACTACCTCCCTAGTCTTGCACTACCTCCCTAGTCTTGTACTACCTCCCTAGTCTTGCACTACCTCCCTAGTCTTGTACTACCTCCCTAGTCTTGTACTACCTCCCTAGTCTTGTACTACCTCCCTAGAAATATCATAAAGGCACAATACCGTAACTGGAACAATACACACACAACCCGCACATAGAAGAGAGGAGCTTACGACGACGTTTCGGTCCGACTTGGACCATTTACAAAGTCACACTAACAGGAAGGAGGGAGTATATATAGGGCAGCAGACAGCGACGGGACAAGAGAGGTAGTAGGAAAGGAAGAAGAGAAGTAGTGGTAGAGGTAGTAGTGGAGTCAGTCAAAGACTAAGAAAGAGGAGCACTGCAAGGGAGCTAGGGGCCCACAAAGGGTAGAAAGAAGAACACAGAGGGGAGAAAATAATGGACCAAACACCCAAGGCAGAAGAAAGAAAACCAAAAGGAGAAAGTGGAAAGAGGAAAGGGGAAGAGGGAGAAGGGGAAAAAAGAATCAGGTTAAGTCACAGGTGTTCTGATGTTTGGAGCATTTTACAATGTAATGGGAAAGGAAGGCATCTACAGAGACAAAGCTACGACTAAGATTAATACAAGGAAAGTTGTGTATAAGGCAGGATTCAACAAGTTTTGTACTACCTCCCTGGTCTTGTACTACCTGCTTAGTCTTGTACTATCTCCCTAGTCTTTTACTACCTCTCTAGTCTTGTGCAACCTCCCTAGTCTTGTACTACCTCCCTAGTCTTGTACTACCTCCCTAGTCTTTTACTACCTCTCTAGTCTTTCCCTTTACCACTGCCACACATTTATCAGTCTCCTTAGCAAGTCAGGAAAACTTTTTCCCTCCACTCCTCTCTTCCCTTCCCTCTCCCCCTTATTCCCTTGGATTTTTCCCTCATTCCTTTTAACTGCTCTCAGCTGTCTATTACCCTTGTCATCTCTTTTTGGTCTGTCCTTCACATTCTCCTCAATTTTCTTAATATTTTCTCTCTTCACCTGCTTTGCTTTATGATTCTCTCATTCGTCTTCCCTCTCATTCCTCTTCCCTCTCTTTCCCCTTCCCTCTCATTCCCCTTCCCTCTCATTCCCCTTCCCTCTCATTCCCCTTCCCTCTCATTCCCCGTCCCTCTCATTCCCCTTCCCTCTCATTTAACCATATTCACACTAATTCCCATGTTATCATGTGATTGAAAATTCACTTTTATCATGTATTTAATCTTGGGAATGTTGATCGTTCGACATTGCTGCCCTCTCTGTCTACCTTGTCTCTCCATGTAGGAGAGAGATGGTAGACAGATGTGGTGGTTGATGGTAGGTGGATGGGACTAGTGATGGCAAGTAATGGTGTAGTGTTGATATAGTAACAGTTGATGGTGGTGTAGTTATATGGTATGGTGCTTAGTCGCAGGTGACGGCTGTGATGAGTGGTGTAGAGGCAGGTGGTGTGTAGTGGTGGTGAGAGAGCTTAGTCGCAGGTGACGGCTGTGATGAGTGGTGTAGAGGCAGGTGGTGTGTAGTGGTGGTGAGAGAGCTTAGTCGCAGGTGACGGCTGTGATGAGTGGTGTAGAGGCAGGTGGTGTGTAGTGGTGGTGAGAGAGAGAGATGAACAGACAGAGAAAAATGGGAGTGAAAATGAGTGAAAGAATAAATGAGAGAATAAATATAAATGACTTCTCATAAAGCCAACTCAGATAGTAACCAAAACTGGGAATATCGGTATTGGTCAATAGTGAACAAGGCGGGAAGTCTTATTGACACACGACGGTCTAGGTCGACTTTTAGTTTTGTTTGGCGAAGCAAAAGTAACTGAGTGTACACAGGCCAGTTAAAATTTTGAGCTGGTGCGCACGTTCACCACCACGCGTTTGTAAATTTAGTCGCTAATGAATAACAAACATGGATATCTTGGAAATGAAATACCAATATTAGCAGGTCTCGATGATGCATTAAGTCAACCATCAAACTACGACGCAATTTTTCTAGTGTATATTATGTGTGTGTGTGTGCGTACTCACCTAGTTGTTGTTGCAGGGGTCGAGACATAGCTCCTGGCCCCGCCTCTTCACTGGCCGCTACTGGGTCACTCTCCCTGCGCCATGAGCTTTATCATATCTCTTCTTAAAGCTATGTATGGAGCCTGCCTCCACTACATCGCTTCTCAAACTATTCCACTTCCTGACCACTCTGTGACTGAAGAAATACTTCCTAACATCCCTGTGATTCATCTGAGTCTTCAACTTCCAACTGTGTCCCCTTGTTGCTGTGTCCCATCTCTGGAACATTCTGTCCCTGTCCACCCTGTCAATTCCTCTCAGCATTTTATATGTCGTTATCATGTCCCCCCTATCTCTCCTGTCCTCCAGTGCTGTCAGGTCGATTTCCCTTAACCTCTCCTCGTAGGACCTACCCCTTAGCTCCGGGACTAGTCTTGTTGCAAACCTTTGCACTTTATCTAGTTTCTTTACGTGTTGGTTAGATGTGGGTTCCAAACTGGTGCTGCATACTCCAATATGGGCCTAACGTACACAGTGTACAGGGTCCTGAACGATTCCTTATTAAGATGTCGGAATGCTGTTCTTAGGTTTGCTAGGCGCCCGTATGCTGCAGCAGTTATTTGGTTGATGTGCGCCTCAGGAGATGTGTCTGGTGTTATACTCACCCCAATATATTTTTCCTTGAGTGAGGTTTGTAGTCTCTGGCCCCCTAGACTGTACTCCGTCTGCGGTCTTCTTTGCCCTTCCCCAATCTTCATGACTTTGCACTTGGTGGGGTTGAACTCCAGGAGCCAATCGCTGGACCAGGTTTGCAGCCTGTCCAGATCCCTCTGTAGTTCTGCCTGGTCCTCGTCCGATTGAATTCTTCTCAACTTCACATCATCTGCAAACAGGGACACTTCGGAGTCTATTCCTTCCGTCATGTCGTTCACAAATTCCAGAAACAGCACCGGTCCTAAGACATTCCTGTGGCACCCCGCTCGTTACAGGTGCCCACTCTGACACCTCGCTACGTACCATGACTCGCTGTTGTCTTCCGGACAGGTATTCCCTGATCCATTGCAGAGCCTTCCCTATTATTCCTGCCTTGTCCTCCAGCTTTTGCACTAATCTCTTGTGTGGAACTGTGTCAAACGCCTTCTTGCAGTCCAAGAAAATGCAATCTACCCACCCCTGTGTGTGTGTGTGTGTGTGTGTGTGTGCGTGTGCGTGAGCGCGTGTGTTTGTGTGTGTGTATGTGTTTGTGTGTGTGTGTATGTGTTTGTGTGTGTGTGTGTGTGTACTCACTTAAATGTGGTTGCAGGGGTCGATTCACATCTCCTGGCCCCGTCTCTTCACTGGCCGCTACTCGGTCACTCTACCCTCTCCATGAGCTTTATCATACCTCTCCTTAACGCTATGTATGGATCCTGCCTCGTGTGTGTATGTATGTGTATGTGTGAATGTGTGTTTGTGTATTTACTCCGTCCTGTTCTCGTGGACCTTGTATGAAACCTACCTCCACTACTTCTTCATTCAGCTTATTTCACTTCTTCACCATCCTGAGGCTAAAGACGTCCTTGTGACTCATCCTTGAATTTAATTTCCAACTGAACTATCGGGTACCTGTTTCCAGTTTCGAGCAGTCTAGTCATGTCGAACTTATCAAATTTTCTAAGAATTTTGTATGCGTTATCTTTTTTTCCCTGGTTCTTCTATCCTCTAATGTCGTCAGATCCACTTGAACCTCTCATCACAGCTCATTTCCCTTAGCTTTCTAACTCACTGCATACCTTTGTAATTTTCTAGTTTCTTGACATTCTTTATTAGGTGAGGTCTCAATTTTGCCAAGCAAACACTTGCTACAGAGGCTGTTTGGTTGATATGTTCCTCTGGCGATATGATCGGCGCAATGCTCTTCCCTAGGCCCTCTCTGAGTAAAATGTTTGGAAACTGACTCTTTACTTAGTCTCCGATCTTTTTACCTTAATTCTCGTAACATTTGTGTTACCAGTCCTGCGTTTGTCCGGGTTCATTGGTAATCTTTCTGTGTTTTCGTCAACTTTTATTCCCATTAATAATCTTATATCATCTGCAAACAGAAATATAACTGACTGTGTCTATTCTCGTATGTCATTCATATATACCAGTAATAGTATATATATATATATATATATATATATATATATATATATATATATATATATATATATATATATATATGTCGTGCCGATTAGGTAAAACTTGCTATTTTGGCTTAAATAGCAACGCTCTTCTTGCCATATAAGACAAGCGAAAATTTGTGTATGCAATAATTTCGCAAAAATCATTCTGAACCTAAAGAAAAAATATATTTCATTGTGTTTGTTTATTATTAAATTATTGTTAACGTATCTAAAATATATTTAGTTGGGTTAGGCTAAATTAAATTCCGCTTGTTGTAATAAGGTTAGGTAGGTTTTCAAAGTTTCTCTTGGTACAAAATTATAAATTTTTACATTAACATAAATGAAAAATATATATATTTAAACGTATAAGAGAAAATTTTAGAAAGGACTTAATTTTAGATGAGTTCTTGCTAATTGACCAGTTTTACCTAATCGGCACGACATATATATATATATATATATATATATATATATATATATATATATATATATATATATATATATATTGTGTGTGTGGGTGTGTGTGTCAGAGATCATTATTCTTGAAGCTTTGTATACCGTCTTTATCTAGTGCTTTTATCTTTCCGACCATCTTAAAGCTTGTAAAGGGCTTCCTGACATTTCTGTGGGTTATCTGCGTCTTCAGTTTCATCAGTGCCCTCTGGCCCCCTTCTTCTCTCAGCTCAAACCTCTCCTTACCTACTCTCTATAATACTCTTGAGTATTTTGTATGTCATGATCATGTAAGGTTGAGGGCCGCTTGGACATCCTGTTGCACATTCTGGCAACCAATATTTCAGACCCATTTTTCTTGACTCTCGTTGCAAATTGCTTAACCCATATAATCATTAGTGAACTAGTCACGGGGTGCTAGGCTTCTAAACTTTACTTCACACAGTCTCTCTCCTCACTTCCACCCACGCCATCATTAAACTATTTCTGGAGGGCGAAACGTTGTCACAATAAAATGTCACATTTGTATCCATTTACCTAACACACTATTATATCTTCCACTAGGCTCACTACAACACCTGTGTTACCACAGGTGTTACTGACAGCCCGAGACTTTTTTTACTCGCAGCCTACCAGCGTATTTTTTTCGATGCACTGGATACTGCACTTCATTTTACTAGCCCCTTCAGAGAGTAGGCTAAGACTCGGTAAACTGCCAGAAATTTTCATTTGAAATATACATCATAAATATTTCGGGAAGGAAGTAATAAGCACTTGGTAAATTCATTTCAATATTATTAACACTGAAAATCCAAACGCTTTTTAATGTTTCGGACATTAATGACTTGCACTTCACACAATAACAACAGAGTGGAAGGTAATATATTAGGGGATATTATGGACGTCTATATCACTGACATTTGCGTATTTACGTTGTCACAAGTAACCTGAGTCCGTAAGTAAGATTCAGTAAGAACGAGATAGTCAGTGTATGAGTTAGTGACATCACCCATGTTACGCCACTGTGAGTGTATGTGACTAAGAATATGAGGATTTGGAATCTCTCTCTTTGTCTTTTATAAAGGCGCTCCCATCTTTGCTAGTTTGTCACATCCTGTGATATATGGCCTACCGATTTTCACACTTTTGAGGACCAGTCCTCCGTCTCGTATATATTGCTACGTGGAGGATACGTATCTCAAATGCTCTGAGGTCCTTGGATCAAAATGACCTTTCTTTGTCATGTAATGGCACATAAACTGTGACCTGACAAGCCGAGTATATGTGGCTTCTGCTAACTCCACCCGTCTTAGTATTTGTTCAGTCATGATGGAGTGATACTGAAGACTGATGTGAATTATTTTTTATGGGAATAAATGATATTCTATATCATATACCCTCAAGTTTCTTATTGAAAATTTTTGTTTCACAGGACCAGCCCTACATGATTTTCATCCCAGCATACAAAAATAATTAACAGCACATCCAAAGAGATTAAACGACACATGTTCACCGTCACATTAACGTAATTTATCTTCTACCGTCAGAACAGTGAGTACAAATAGGAAGTACGTCTATCGAGCTAGGCAGACGGAGGATCAAGTCTTCACCAAGTTTGCGCTGAATGACCCACAAAGGTTTAGCGCTCAAATTATTTTTTATTCTCAACCGCAAGCCCACTTTCCATAATGTCGCCGTAAGTAAAAAATATATATATATATACGTATATATATATATATATATATATATATATATATATATATATATATATATATATATATATATATATATATATATATTATATATATATATAGAGAGAGAGAAGAGAGAGAGAGAAAGAGATATAACCATATAAATACGATACCTTGCACACAGTAACATAATAAAAAAGTTTCTTTTTTGTCTCACATCGGATTATCATTTATGGTATGACGAACCACTGTCAGTGAACACCCTCCCCCCCTCCCCCCAAAAAAAAAAATTCTTAGAAGGTATAGTGTTTGTAGTTTATGCTTCACACAATTACTGGGAGACTGGTATCGCAGCCTCGTAACTTGAAAACAGGTCCAGGATGATTGATATTTATTTTTTATTACCCTGAAGGTAGGTCCAGGGTGTTAACAGGGGGGTAATGTTTATCCTTGAGTACTCTAGGGCAGATCCAGAGTGATGTGATAGTTAACAGAGAGCAGTGCTCGTCCTTGAGGACTCAAGGGCAGGTCCAGAGTGATAATTAACAGAGAGCAGTGGTCGTCCTTGAGGACTCTGGTGCAGATCCATGGAGATAGTTAACAGGAGGTAATGTTCGTCCTTGAGGACTCTGGTGCAGGTCCAGGGAGATAGTTAATAGGGAGCAATGTTCGTCCTTGAGGGCAGGCAGGTCAAGAGGAAAACAGTATTGATAGAAGATAGATTATGTGGCTGACATGATTTCGAAACACCAGTATTTCCAATCTTTTATCTCTAATTGGCCGTGGTCAGACCACGCCGGTGCTGGGTGACGGAACATGTCACATCACCTCTCCTGCCGCAGGCTGGTCCAGGTAGATCATACTAGATAAGGATCAAGTGCTCGTCTGTTGCACGTGGCCAGATAGATGTGTACGCACGCGCGTTCACTGGCACCTAGGGAGCGTGTAGCTATACGTTAGCTGATGGCAGTGCCAAGTAGTGTAATTAAGCGTGCCTTGATGTATCTGCTTGTGGCCGGCAGTGCCTCCAGGCAAGGAGTAATGGATGGCACTCATTAATGGGCCAGATGTATGAAGGCGCCTAAATTGCTGAGTGTAAGAGGTATAACATTCAGCAAGATTAATTAATAAAATAGGTTAAAATAAGCTTTATTCACCTTCATTACTATTGACTATTATACATTTATACAATTGTTATAGATATGTATAAATTGTCAGCATTTATACAATTGTTGTATCTATAACATTTGTATGGATGGTGGCAAATTATGTAGATTTAAGACAGAAAAAATGAAGAGGTAAGATTATTTACACTGGGACAGTTATTTTTATTTTAATCACGAGGATGCTCTTAATTCGTATGGGTTATAGAGCTCAAAGGAAATGGAAAGTAATCAAGATTGCTCCAAGGAAGGTAAGAGTAGCTCCAGTTTCTTAGATGAAGCTTCTTTCACCTTCATGAAGGCATCTCCAGGAAGGACCTGGGTGGGATAAATGGATAAGCACTCTTGTACCACGAAGCTGTTGCTCATTTCTTATTTACTGTTTTAACATTAATTTATAATTAATGTATAGTTAGGCAGATATAAAAAAGGGGTATAATGAAGGGGTGGGGAGAAGTTGATAATTAATATGATTGTTACCTTCGTTATCTCCTCCTGGGAACCGTGACTCCTTAACAGTGTTGCCAGCACTGTGAGGTTACCAGACAACCTGTACTAAGATAAACCTGCACTATTATACCACTTAGAGAACATTGGGAAATTAAAATCGCTAGTTCGAATACCTTTGATATTCCGACCTTTTGTACCTTAGACGACTACTCTATGTACCTTATTCTAAATTACGTTAGATTAGCGCTGACAAACTGATACAGGTTAAGCTTTTTTTTATTAACAAAATTACATTAGAATAACTAATTTTTAAGGAAACGTACACAAACAAAACTTCCTGAGAGAAATCATCTGTGGATGCAACAGCTGAACACGAAATATGACAAATGTACGTTATCATAAAAACTAAAACCTTTTAACATGTTTTAGAAACTGTCGATATTCCATCTTTTTCATACTATGAAGTGTGGTATGTAGCTGGTAATGTGTCTGATCTCACAGCTTCCTGGTATTAAGTCTCTGGTGCGGTCATAACGAAAGAAACATACGCAGATCTTCCTGACTTACACTTGTGTGATATATATATATATATATATATATATATATATATATATATATATATATATATATATATATATATATATAGTATATATCATTCGCAGACAATGAGCTTGTGATAGCTTTGTGGCCGTGATGAAACGAATATTGTGTCATTTAATATATTATAAGTGCTTGATGGAATTATTATTATATGCATGAGCAGTGCCGCCATGTGAAAGTCTGGTGGAAGCTAATTTTATGTGTATTAAAATTAGATAGGATTGTGCTGTGAAAAGAAATGAGGTTAGATAACACTTCTTAACCGACACTTTGAGCTGCGTAAAATCTTCCTCAGTAGCTTGTATCTCTGTTGCACTTGCTTGCCTAGGTGAAGTCTCCACACTGGTGCTGCATGATCTGGTATTGACTTTGATTCCTTATTAAAGTTACTGAAGATAGTTCATATGTTCGCTAACTTTGTGATGTAACTGGTTGTTATTTTGTCAGCTTTGGGGGACCGGTTTTATGTCATTCTATACTAGTCCCTCTGCTTCCCCTTGTATATTTATATGATTGTTACCAGCTCTTTTTTCTTCTTTTATCTGCTATCCTCCTTTTTTGTAGTTTTCCTATGCACTTTTACTTTCAGCCTTTGCCTTATTACATGGGTTTGTAAACTACGAACTCTCAGTGATCTTTGTATGCGTCTAACATATATATTTAACTTCATATATAGTGAGTAGCCTCTTCATTATCTCATGAACTAACTTCTATTTATTCCTTTTTTTCTGATTGTAAGATTTTGAGGAACTCTTATTTGTGAGTAATATCTCCCTCATAGCACGCTTTTCCTTGCATTTCTCCGCTCTTAGTGCTTTTCATCCCTATCTTTACCGGAATAGACCGGGAAGGTCTATTCGATATCTCCTGGCATCACCTCTTATACCATATTGACTCTTAGTCCCTGCCATACCTACCCTTGAAACTGTGTGAAATTTACTTTCCCTATTTCCTGTTTTAACTCATTCTACTTCTTACCTCCTTAGGAAAGAAAATGTTCATTATTTTGAAATAGTATGTTCCTGTCTGCCCTGTCTATTTAAATGTTTGGCAGGTCATTATCATGCCTCCCACTCTTCCTTTTCTCTTTCAGGATTAGTTCAGCTCCTGTAGTCTCTCCTAGTAGTCGCTCTGGGACTAGTCTGTTTACAAACATCTGGACCTGCCTCTTATATAACTAGTATGACATGCATTGTGTATAGCATCATAATTGAGTTTTTTTGTTAAGATCCTGAAATTTGATCCGAAGTTCGCTAACATCACATACACAAGCGTGTGTGTGTGTGTTTGTGTGTGTGTGTGTGTGTGTGTGTGTGTGTGTGTGTGTGTGTGTAACGGCAATAAATTTCAAGTAATGAAATAAGTGTTATGAGGAGATATGTGAGCGCGAGGTGGAGCCCTACGATCATTTGCTGGGAGAAGCAGGTGAGTAATGGTGTTAATTACAGGTGATGAGGTATCCTCTTAACCCCCCCAACCCCTTCCATACCTCCTTCCCTCCCTCCCACCTTCCTCCATCTTCCCCTCCACCCCTTCCCCCCCCACCTTCCTCCACCTTCCCCCCCTTCCTCCACCTTTCCTTTCACCCTCCCTCACACCTTCCCCTCCACACCTTCCCCATATCTCCCTTCCCTCCACACCTTCCCTCCACACTTTCCCTCCACACCTTTCCTCCAATTTCCTCCTCCTCACCTTCCCCTCCACACCTTCCTCCACACTCCTTCTCCTCCACACTTCCCTCACCCTCCTCCATCTCCCTCCCTCCACACCTTCCCCTCCCTTTCCTCCTCCACACCTTCCCCCTCCACACCTTCCCCCTCCCACACCTTCCCCCTCCACACCATTCACATCTCTTCACCCCTCTCCTCCTCCACACCATCTCGTCCACCTCTTCCTCCCCTCCACACCATCTCCTCCACCCCTCCCTCCCCTCCACACCATTCTCTTCCACTTCACTCGTTCCTGTTACATTTTTCAACTTGTATCTATAACGTATTACTCTTGCTATAAACATTTCTTGGTCCAGCCATCAAGCTTTGTTGTTTCTTGCTTCAGTGTTTATTATATTTCATTATTTTTCTTAATCTATCATTGTTTTATCAGATCTATAATTGTTTTTCTTTATCTGTCATTGTTTTATAAGTCTTTCATTTTTTTTGTCATCGTTTTAACTGGTATTTCATGGATTTTCTTTAACACTGTTTTTATTACTTTATTGTTGCTTTTATCGATCATTCTTTGTTTACCTTTGTCTAACCCCACTGGAATTTAAAATAAAAAAAACATTGATAGCATGGCCCAGCACTCTGGCCCAGGCCCAGACTCGTGGAACTCCATATTCATCAATAGCTACAAGAACCCACTATCTCATGCCCTGAATGTTATATGGTGGAGGCGCCTACTCATAGCAATCATCCCAGTCACTGACATAGCCCTACTCCACACAGGTGGCAGTAAAACAAGCACAAAAATCTATAAACCAATAACGATTTCGTAATGATTACAATCTTAACAATAATTTTTAAAGGGTTTGACCTGTAAGCCAGTGGTGGGTCATCAAATGACTAAGACCCGCGTCATGTAACACTTGTCCTATTCCCTGACAAATCTTACCTAACCTTACGGATAGCGCTGACGTCCTACATTACCAAAATCTTTGAGTTTTAGGAAGCAGGATTGCTAATCACATGGAATCTCAGTTGCATAACCCTGGGTAGCACGGGTTTAGAGAGGGTCGCTCCTTTCTCTCTCGATTGCTTGATCATTTTGACATAGTCTTGGGTGCAGTAGAAGACAAGCAAATGCAGCAAGCGGTCCAATAAATTCAGTCCAACGCCTTAATTATTGAGCTGTACTCCCTGGAATATAGGCGAGAAAGATAAACCATAATTTACAACTGGAAATTTTGGGAGAAAATAGTCCTAAATTTGCAGACTGAAATTACTTCATACGAGAGCAAGAGACCTGGAAGACGGTGAAAAAATACCTCCAGCGAAACGCAAGGGCGCGGTTAATACATTGAGAGATAACTCAGTAAGTGTAAAGGGACCAAGACTTTTCAGCACTTCTCTTTGTATATTAAGGGAATTTCCAAGAGACTCAATTGTTTTCAAGATGGAACCTGATAAGCGCTATATCGGACTGTATGGTTGATAAAACCATTAACCAGGAGGCCTGATCTGGGATCGGGTCGCGGGGACGGTGACCCCTGAAATCGTCGCTACCGCGAACGTTTCAAGTTTCATCTAATACATTCAGTATCCTGAACGTTTTAAACCTCAAAGTATTAACTGCTTTCAACGTTTTAAGCATCACCGGGAACGTTCGCTTCTTTGAACGTTTTAAGACATATCCGAAACGTTGGCTGCACTGAGAGTTTTTGTCGTACATCTTCAACGGTGGCTGCTCTGAACGTTTGTATGTCACTCCTGGAACGTTGGCTGCTCTGAACGTTTGTATGTCACTCCTGGAACGTTGGCTGCTCTGAACGTTTGTATGTCACTCCTGGAACGTTGGCTGCTCTGAACGTTTGTATGTCACTCCTGGAACGTTGGCTGCTCTGAACGTTTGTATGTCACTCCTGGAACGTTGGCTGCTCTGAACGTTTGTATGTCACTCTGGAACGTTGGCTGATCTGAACGTTTGTATGTCACTCCTGGAACGTTGGCTGCTCTGAACGTTTGTATGTCACTCCTGGAACGTTGGCTGCTCTGAACGTTTGTATGTCACTCATGGAACGTTGGCTGCTCTGAACGTTTGTATGTCACTCCTGGAACGTTGGCTGCTCTGAACGTTTGTATGTCACTCATGGAACGTTGGCTGCTTTGAATGTTTGTATGTCACTCCTGGAACGTTGGCTGCTCTGAACGTTTGTATGTCACTCATGGAACGTTGGCTGCTCTGAACGTTTGTATGTCACTCATGGAACGTTGGCTGCTCTGAACGTTTGTATGTCACTCCTGGAACGTTGGCTGCTCTGAAAGTTTGTATGTCACTCCTGGAACGTTGGCTGATCTGAACGTTTGTATGTCCTCCTGGAACGTTGGCTGCTCTGAACGTTTGTATGTCACTCCTGGAACGTTGGCTGCTCTGAACGTTTGTATGTCACTCATGGAACGTTGGCTGCTCTGAACGTTTGTATGTCACTCCAGGAACGTTGGCTGCTCTGAACGTTTGTATGTCACTCATGGAACGTTGGCTGCTTTGAATGTTTGTATGTCACTCCTGGAACGTTGGCTGCTCTGAACGTTTGTATGTCACTCCTGGAACGTTGGCTGCTCTGAACGTTTGTATGTCACTCCTGGAACGTTGGCTGCTCTGAACGTTTGTATGTCACTCCTGGAACGTTGGCTGCTCTGAACGTTTGTATGTCACTCCTGGAACGTTGGCTGCTCTGAACGTTTGTATGTCACTCCTGGAACGTTGGCTGCTCTGAACGTTTGTATGTCACTCATGGAACGTTGGCTGCTCTGAACGTTTGTATGTCACTCCAGGAACGTTGGCTGCTCTGAACGTTTGTATGTCACTCATGGAACGTTGGCTGCTTTGAATGTTTGTATGTCACTCCTGGAACGTTGGCTGCTCTGAACGTTTGTATGTCACTCCTGGAACGGTGGCTGCTCTGAACGTTTGTATGTCACTCCTGGAACGTTGGCTGCTCTGAACGTTTGTCACTCCTGGAACGTTGGCTGCTCTGAACGTTTGTATGTCACTCCTGGAACGTTGGCTGCTCTGAACGTTTGTATGTCACTCATGGAACGTTGGCTGCTCTGAACGTTTGTATGTCACTCATGGAACGTTGGCTGCTCTGAACGTTTGTATGTCACTCCTGGAACGGTGGCTGCTCTGAACGTTTGTATGTCACTCCTGGAACGTTGGCTGCTCTGAACGTTTGTATGTCACTCCTGGAACGTTGGCTGCTCTGAACGTTTGTATGTCACTCCTGGAACGGTGGCTGCCCTGAAAGTTTGTATGTCACTCCTGGAACGGTGGCTGCTCTGAACGTTGTAAACCTCACCTGAAACTTTCTCTGTTATGCCCTAATAACTCAGCAGGTGGAGTTTCTTGCAGGGTCACATCACTCGTTGTCTACATCCCAGCCGGGTTAACAGCTCGCTCTCAGTGCTCTACAATGCATCCAGCGCAAGGGGGATGTTTTCTCCCGATTTGCCTTGTTTGGGGTGGCCAAGCTTCTCTCTCCGTGACTCGTTGACTAGAGTCCTAGTTGCTGGTCGTATCATAGAGGACATCTGAGTAGGAGTCAAGAGGGTGAAGATGTTGATGTCCACATCTAGTTCATGGTGAGAATTTACTGCAGTGTAGGAGAAAACCTCTGACTTTGGATACGGCTTCCAGACTTCCCATGGAGACTTTTCATACTTTTAAAATAGACAGATACATCATCACAGTCTGTGACTCTGTGGAAGACTGGAGAGGCCTGGGCTTGTTCTTCTAGTCCACGAGCGACGGAATTAACGCACAATGTCGGTATCCACTGTCCGGGTCAGGCAAGTTATATAAGACACACTTCAATCTATCATACAGGCGAATCAGAACTCTGGTCTATGCTTCCTCGTGATTGCATGGTGTCCTGCTCAAACTTGTTCCTCTGAAGACCACTACCTGGCCAGAGTTAATAACAACCTTCCTTTTAAGGCGGGAAGTTCATGCTTGCAATCTTGCTTGAATAGGTGTTCACTTCAATAGAACTTTTCGTGTGGGTGATGAGTTCAACAGTTCATCTCTTCTGTGTAGCTGTCAGAAACTTGTTTGTCTCATCAGAGAACGGTGGCGTATACAAGTCCACTTAAAGCATATGATATGTTTGCATCTATCGCAATAAATCTCCATGTAGAATCCAGACCAACAGTAAAGTGTCATGTAAGTCTGTGGCAGTACGCCACACCCTGTCATCCCCATCAAGAGTTCTGTCTTAGTGGTGCCTATCCTCCTTTCTGTAGAAGATATAAATCATATCATAATCATATGACGTTGTTCACTTCTTTTCTGGGTACCTTCTGCAGTTGCGTTATCTTTATTTTCCTTTCTTCTCTTCCTATTTTGCCTGTCTTATATGTTCCGTGACTTGACTTATGCCACCAAGCTTATATTTCTTCAAAGTTTAATGTCACTTTGAACTTGTTCAGTTTTCTTAATGAATTGACACTGTTAAGGAAAGATATGTAAGGCTTTGGTTTTCTTAAGCTCTGGGAGCATTGAAAGACACCTCAGTCCCTCTGTGCTAGTGCATTGATAGATTTACACACATTGTCCAGTTCTTGATGCTTCTGAGAAGTAAAGTGTCATAATGTAAGTTCACCATAATTCCATAACTAAAATATAAGACGTCTAGAGCAGGGACTATAATATGTTACCATTTGATCACTTCTGGGAAGTAGTTCCAGACAGTATTAGTTAGGGGTTTTATTATTAGCCAGTTACTAATAATTTAAAATAGGCATAAATATAGGCAACATAAACTACAATACTCACTTGGACATGTCATGTCGTCATTCTGCATGCTGTGCCACAATAATTTTGACTAAAGTTCCATTTCCGATGTCGTACAAATGAAGTGCATTTTTTTTCCTGAGTTTTTGAGCTTACGATCATTAAAAATGTCCCAGAAAGACTGGAATCACTGGTGTCCAACATAAAATTCACGCATTGGCTATAAATAACGCAAGGAAAATATTTAGTGCTTTTGTCCAGTGTGAATCCATGTTTTGAAAATATAGTCCTGTGCTGCCTGGCAGTGTTAATGCCAGGTACTATTTTATACGTAGGCGAAGCCTCCCATTTTCCAGCACCAAGTTCTAACCTCGCTCACAGCAGACTGTCTTGAGTGTTAGGTCACCTGCCGCTTACACCAGACTGCATTCAGGTTTCCTTTAGTGTCAGATCACCCCCTTGTTCCAGGTCTCCTTCAGTGCTAGTTCAACTACAGTTCCAGGTCTTCATTGTCGTGTCACCCCTTGTTCTAGGTCTTCCTTCGTTGCCAGGCTACAGCACGCCAGGTCTTCCTTCGTTGCCAGGATACAATACGCCAGGTCTTCCTTCGTTGCCAGGATACAGCACGCCAGGTCACCTATATGGCCATCACAGCCTGGTTGATCTTGCAATAATGATCCAGTTTCCTGCTATAAACTTCTACCATTGTTGCTGCAGTATCTTTAATGTCTGTAGGTATACCGCGGATACCTGAAGAAGGCTTTCGGGGGTGTACGCCCCACCAGCCCGGTCCTAGACCAGACCTACCGGTTGATCATGGCCTCATCAACAAGATTAACCGGGCTGTGGGCCAGCGGGCCGCCAGCAGTAACAGCCTGATTGATCAGACAAGCACCAGACAAGCCTGGCCCACGGCCGGGCTGCGAAAGTAGGAAAACTCTCTATAAGCCTTCAAAGGTATATCAAAGGCTGTTACTGATGACCGCACGCAGTCCAACGCACGAACCACAGTCTGACTGGTCAGGAACTGATATGAGGAACTTAATTGAAGACAGCCAGAGGTTTATTGGTAATTATCCTTATGCATGAAGGGAGAACCTTGAAAAGTCGGGACCTCTGGAGGCACTACGCACCGTCTGCCAAGTCTCTTGCTTTCATTCAGAGTGATCTCGGTGTGCAGATTTGGAACCAGTCCATCCAGGATTTTCTCGCTTACGTTCCCAGTAGTTCAGATGTTTGACTGAATGCTGACACAGTATTCTCTAATCGTGGCTATGGCTTCTCAACATTTCACTGGGGTTATTTTGCCTCTCTTCCCGCATCTCTCAATTTACTGAGTAATGGTAAACCACGGAACGGATGGGGTTAGAACCCATGGCGGGTGAGTCGTAAAATTCCAGGCCAGTGCGTAAGCCACTGGGCCAGCTGGCTACAATAAGATTAATCCAACTAGGTATATTTATACACCATAGGGAGGTTAGTGTGGGCCCCACTGTAACCACAAATGCAAGTTTTTTATAAATGAATCTCCTGCCAGCGTGGCTGTGGCGAACTCTAGAGCAAGTCCCCTCAAAGCCGCTATCATGACTCACGATATCGTAATAACACGATTGCAATCGTGTTATTGCGATTTCGTCAGTCATGAGTAATGGTAGTGGGTAGATTAGGAACCAAACTCGCTTCTCGGTTGCATAGAGCACGTTCCAGGTGTTTTGAAGCCTTTCTAGTAGTTTAAATGTGTTATCGAATATGCAGGCAGCAGACGATCATTGTCCATTTTCCAGCTCTCTCTCTCTCTCTCCTTCCATGAATGGAAATGTAAACACACAGCAGTATTGTATATGCTGAGAAAGTACAAATTATTTGAATAGAACCAGTTTTGAAGGTTCTTATTATTTTTGCTGCATTTGTATTGTTGAATGTGATAATTGTATACAATACCGACAAGCTGGTAAGTAAGACACATGTGCAACAATTAAGTATCTTTATTTCGGCGATTTTCATGCTTATTTTTCCATCGCCAGCAAAGGATGGTAGGAAGCTGTGGATAGTGTTATTATCAATATCATTTGTGAAGAGAAACAACAACAGTGCCTTGGGGTAAGGAACTTTTTATTTGGCTAAGACTAGATTTTAATGTATTTATTACTTCTGTTTGTTAGAAATTTGAATATCCATTTACCAAGTTTTCCTGTTGTATCTGTTGGACTCACTTTACGAGTTATCACTCCATGGTCTCATTGTATCTGTTGGACTCACTTTACGAGTTATCACTCCATGGTCTCATTGTATCTGTTGGACTCACTTTACGAGTTATCATTCCATGGTCTCATTGTATCTGTTGGACTCACTTTACGAGTTATCACTCCATGGTCTCATTGTATCTGTTGGACTCACTTTACGAGTTATCACTCCATGGTCTCATTGTATCTGTTGGACTCACTTTACGAGTTATCCTCCATGGTCTCATTGTATCTGTTGGACTCACTTTACGAGTTATCACTCCATGGTCTCGTTGTATCTTTGGACTCCTTTACGAGTATCACTCCATGGTCTCATTGTATCTGTTGGACTCCTTTACAGTTATCACTCCATGGCCTCATTGTATCTGTTGGACTCACTTTACGAGTTATCACTCCATGGTCTCATTGTATCTGTTGGACTCACTTTACGAGTTATCACTCCATGGTCTTCTTTGTATCTGTTGGACTCACTTTACGAGTTATCATTCCATGGTCTCGTTGTATCTGTTGGATTCACTTTACGAGTTATCACTCCATGGTCTTCTTTGTATATGTTGGACTCACTTTACAAGTTATCACTCCATGGTCTCATTGTATCTGTTGGACTCACTTTACGAGTTATCACTCCATGGTCTCGTTGTTTCTGTTGGACTCACTTTACGAGTTATCACTCCATGGTCTCATTGTATCTGTTGGACTCACTTTACGTTATCACTCCATGGTCTCATTGTATCTGTTGGACTCACTTTTGAGTTATCCTCCATGGTCTTCTTGTATCTGTTGGACTCACTTTACGAGTTATCACTCCATGGTCTCATTGTATCTGTTGGACTCACTTTACGAGTTATCACTCCATGGTCTCATTGTATCTGTTGGACTCACTTTACAAGTTATCACTCCATGGTCTCATTGTATCTGTTGGACTCACTTTACAAGTTATCACTCCATGGTCTCATTGTATCTGTTGGACTCACTTTACGAGTTATCACTCCATGGTCTCATTCTTCAAATACCTTTACAACGCCCATGTAATTCATCCACATTTGCGTTGTCTTTTCATACCATACTTATGTGATTTTGTTATAATGATTGATGACATGTGACAATCATGATCATCCCACTCAGAAAAAATGCTGACTTGGGTTGTGTAGTTTATGCATTTCCATAAAATCTGTAATTTGGTGTCTCAGTTCCCTTTCAGAGATGTGTGTGATGTTAGTGTTACTGTGTGTGATGTTAGTGTTAATGTGTGATGTTAGTGTTACTGTGTGTGATGTTAGTGTTACTGTGTGTGATGTTAGTGTTACTGTGTGTGATGTTAGTGTTAATGTGTGTGATGTTAGTGTTAATGTGTGTGATGTTAGTGTTACTGTGTGTGATGTTAGTGTTACTGTCTCTAATGTGTTGCAATTACTCTGCTGCCTCCTCTTTTTTTTTTTGCTCCAAAAAACACTGGACTACTCGTGTTGTGTTGCATTTTTTTTAATAATGAAAAATCCAGGAATAAAGCCCATGTGCTGAATGCATGGGTATGTTGTCTTTTTTCTTTCCGAAGTCTGACTTATTCCCATGGCAGATATATTTGTTTGGTAGGCAGCGCTAATGAAGAAAATATCTGAGGCCACGACTCTCCCCTCCTCGAGTGGATTGTTGAACATTGAATCATTCTTTAAGGATTTCCCTCATTTCTCTTTTTTTTTGTCATCGGTCAATGATTTTTTGAGGCGTGGACCAACGTTCAAACTTGTTTTTGCCTTGGTAAAGAAATTGAGGATTTTCCCAGTTTTGTGAATGAATTTTTGCTCTTTTTTTTGTTTCTTGTGTGATATGAACGAATTTGTTAACGATATGTTTCGGTAATCTTTCGGTGCATATTTTAATTTCTTTGTCGTGACATTTTTCGATTTTTAAGCAGTTAGCATCCCCTTTCTTATGTAAAGTTTTGTGTGTTCAGTTTCTGTTTTGTTTAATTCCTTTGTAGGCTTTCTCAGTGGAACATATTACACCGACCTTGTATGCTTCTGTATTTAGCTCTTCTCATGCATTGCTTTAAGTGTTAAGAGTGCTCAAAATAGTTTGTAGGTAAAGTCTGATAGTTCTTTGTTTATTTTCTGCAATTCAGTGCTTTGATTATCGAAGATACATGTATTGACCGTCCCCCTCACGCTGGGTATTAATTTAGTTTCCTTCCACAGCAATTTATGCTCCTTTGTAATTCACTGAGACTGTGATCAGAGAGTGTTATTTCTGCGATCGTTATGTCTCTGATTTCTTCCTTTATTGTTTGTGAAGATCAAATCTAGTATATCATATAAGGTTCTGCTATCTGTTATTTGAACGCATATTTTTCACAGAGACTTATAGTTCTCTGGTATGTTGAATAAAGGCTGGACTCTCGTACTTCTAGTAATATTTTTGGTAGTGTTGTCGGCCGTTTCACTTTACATTTGGAAGGCTGAAATCTCCAAGGAGGATAATATTTGGTGCATGATTTTCAAGGTTTTCAAGGCTACCATCTGTTTTCCTTATATGTTTCGTGAATTCCTCTGCCGTTGTTGGCGGTGGTTTATATACGAGAATAATTTACAGTTTCTAGTTTTCACCTTCGATATCTAGTAATTTTGCCATGTCATATAAGAAATTAATTCGTTCTGTATAGCAAAGTATCTTTCTCACATAAGAGGCCTACGCCTCCTTTTAACTTAATTATCCTCTCACGTATGTGTGTGTTCGTGAGGGTCGAGGAGGTGTTTATTCACCGGGAATTCTCCCGGCCCGGGTCTTTACCAGATGGCGACCCGGCTCCGGCTCCCTGGCGTGGGAGTGTCAGAGACCTATGTCTCCCATGGGAGGGGGTACCCCTCATCGGCGGAACCAACTGGTCCCAGGCCTAGCCATTCTCCCACCAGCCGGGGCTGGTAGATAGACAGAATTTGAGTCTGTTCCACCTTCATACTAGAATGGCAGGCTATGAAGCTACGATGGTAGCAAGTCTCCAGCTCAGCACCTACCCTGCCCTACAATAGCCGCTCGGGCATGGTGTGCCGTGAGGGTCGAGGCGCGGTTCCTGGACCCTCCTTGTAGACTACTGTGATCTGCTTCGCTGATTTCTGGCGTTTTGGGTCTTGTATATTCCCTCACCATAATCTTTCCACTTTTTTACCACCCTGAGACTAAAGAAATGATTTCTTACATCCCTATAACTTACCTGTCTTCTGTTTCCACCTGTGTGCCCTTCATCCTGTTCCACTGAATTCAAACAGTCTTTCATTATCTGCCATATCACTTCCTCTTAAAGATTTGTAGGTCGTAATCCTGTCTTCCCTTATCCTTCTCTTCCCAAGGTCGTCAGGTTCATTTCCTTCAACCTCTTCTTTTAGCGCACTCTTCTCACTTCTGGTACTATCCTGGTAATAAATCTTTGAGTTTCTTCACATGCTTGACCAGGTGTGGGCTCCTTGCTGGGGCCACGTACTCAATGATTGGCCCACATATGTGGCATATAATGTTTTGAAGGATTATACAGGTTCTTGACTGCTGTTCTGAGATTTTCTAATCTTTCACATGTCACTGACGGTATGGTTTATGTGTGTTTTTGGGGACATGCTAGGTGCAACATTCACCCCAAGGTCCTTTACACTCTTTAATATTTGCAGCCTCTCTCCACCCCTTCTGTACTCTGTGACCGGTCTGCCCTCACATTCTCCAGTTCGCATGTCTGTCTGTCGTATTACAGTTATTTTTATGTGGATTCGTTAAATTAATTCTTTAATTCTGCAGACAGGCAGACAGAAGGGTTGGATGCAGGGAATGTTTCACAGTCTGATAGAAAGGATGGACGCATGGATAGTGTGTCACAGGCACAGACAAGGGGTGGATGCATGGATGGCGTGTCACAGGCACAGACAAGGGGTGGATGCATGGATGGCGTGTCACAGGCACAGACAAGGGATGGATGAATGGATAGTGTGACACAGGCACAGACAAGGGATGGATGAATGGATAGTGTGACACAGGCACAGACAAGGGATGAATGAATGGATAGTGTGACACAGGCACAGACAAGGGATGAATGCATGGATGGAGTGTGTTTGGTAATGACTTGGAATGAATTAAGAAGTGGAAGAAACTCCTTCCCGTCCCCACATCTGTAATGGACTTAGGGAGTGGATGGAAGTGAAGTGGATGCCCCTTCATGTTCCCCTGTCAAAACAGGTGTGGAAGTACTCCCTCCTTCATGCCCCTCCGTCAGAACAGGTGTGGAAGGACTCCATATCACTCCGTCAGACTAGGGAGTGAAACAAACCTCCACTCCCTCCCCTTATGGCAAGGGACTAGCAAAGAGTCCCTTCCCCTCCCCCTTTCCCCCTCCCCTCCCTTCCCACTCCCCGCTCCTCCGTAAAATCCAGTACGAAGGCTCGCACAAAGGATTTAATTTACATATCTCTTTTGTTATACCGTGATTTTATTTTGCTGTTGCTTCTACCACTGTTCACCTTTTTCCCCTGGCTAGCATGGAACGACTTTTTCTTAGTACTGAAAATATGTAATTACTAAAAACATTCTGGTAGAGAGGCGACATCTTTGTTTTCATACCCTTTTTAATATATATATATATATATATATATATATATATATATACATGCATACATGCAACGAGATTCGAACCCAAGCATCTCTGAGTACCCTTAGGTACGGTCCCGGTGCCTTTACTGTTTCTGCTCTTCATAGTGGGCATAGATAAAAACACTCGCCACAGTTTCGTATCATCATTTATGGATAATACAAAAATGAGCATGAAAATCACCTCGGTAAAAGACCTGGAAAATTTTCAGGAAGGTATAAGCAAAGTCTTTCAGTGGGCAATGGAGAATACAATATGGCAATCAATGGTAACAAGTGCCATCTGCTTATATATGGAAAAAATGCAGCACTCAAAAAGGACACTGTATATAAAACGCAAGATGATTACCAAACATGACGGAAAGAATACGCAAAGACCTGGGAGTAATAATGTCAGCTAACCTTCCTTTCAAAGAACACATAAAAGCAAATGTCACGACACCCAAAAATAAGGATAAGCGCTCTTTCGCTTAGTGTATTGTTCAGTGTTGACGGCTTCGTTCAGGGCAGGAG
Organism: Cherax destructor; assembly: GCA_009830355.1. NCBI lineage: Eukaryota > Metazoa > Arthropoda > Malacostraca > Decapoda > Parastacidae > Cherax > Cherax destructor. Next base: position 24,167 of record WNWK01023203.1, read on the forward strand.
AGATATCAGAGCTGGAGTAGACTCAAAGATCATTTATGGCCTGCATAGAGCCAGTGCAGTATTTAAATTACTGAGAATGCTTCAAAGGCCTAAATATGTATTCACTGGAGAGGAGGAGAGAGAGATACATGATAATATATACTTGGAAAGTGCTTGAGGGTCTTGCCCTAAATCTGCAAACACCATAACAATATAATGGAGGGAGAGATGAAAGAGAAAGTGTAGAATAAGTCCAATGAAAAGCAGGGGCTTAGAGGACACAATAAGAAAACATTGTATCAACATTCGCATCAGACGGCCTGTGATAGATATGGTGTCAGCGGAACGTCAGCAAGCACCAGACAAGCCTAGCCCAAGACTGGACAGCGGGCTCAGGAAAACTCTCGGAACTCATCAAAGGTTTATCTAAGGTAAACGTAGGCACCGAGCTACACAAAGTTAGGCAGCCAGTGAGAGTGCCAGCCGTGCTGCTCATAACGCAGAGCAGAATTCGGGAGTTGGAAAGTAATGGGAGTATTTCATTGTCTCCCCGTGAAGGCCAGCCTCAACGAGCACTTGAAACGTCAATCCATCCACTGAAACAGGTGGCTAATGAGAGGATGTAAATATGGAGTGTTGAATATTACTGAAGCTTCACCAGCAAAACCTTATTGCCACCTGAAGTGTGACCTCGCTTCACCTGATGTTTCGTTACTGTAATCAGCAGGAAAGGTCATATATTGTGTGTCTCTCTGCAGGCGGGGTTATAACGGTAACATCAGAGGGTGGGTGGCCTTTCATGTGTTGCTCAACGTACTCTATAAATATACTCTCAGCTTCAGTGTCTCTCAGCGCTTTTATTATAATTCTTATTGTGGGAGAGGCAGTAGTGTTGTGTGTGTGGTGCACACTGACTGGGAGAGGCAGTAGTGTGTGTGTGTGGTGCACACTGACTGGGAGAAGCAGTAGTGTGTGTGGTGCACACTGACTGGGAGAAGCAGTAGTGTGTGTGGTGCACACTGACTGGGAGAAGCAGTATGTGGTGCACACTGACTGGGAGAGGCAGTAGTGTGTGGTGCACACTGACTGGGAGAAGCAGTAGTGTGTGTGTGGTGCACACTGGCTGGGAGAAGCAGTAGTGTGTGTGTGGTGCACACTGACTGGGAGAAGCATTAGTGTGTGTGGTGCACACTGGCTGGGAGAGGAAATAGTGTGTGTGGTGCACACTGGCTGAAAGAGAGGCAGTAGTGTGTGGTGCACACTGACTGGGAGAAGCAGTATGTGGTGCACACTGACTGGGAGAGGCAGTAGTGTGTGGTGCACACTGACTGGGAGAAGCAGTAATGTGTGTGTGGTGCACACTGACTGGGAGAAGCAGTAGTGTGTGTGGTGCACACTGGGAGAGACAGTAGTGTGTGTGGTGCACACTGACTGGGAGAAGCATTAGTGTGTGTGGTGCACACTGGCTGGGAGAGGAAGTAGTGTGTGTGGTGCACACTGGCTGAAAGAGAGGCAGTAGTGTGTGTGCACACTGGCTGGGAGAGGCAGTAGTGTGTGGTGCACACTGGGAGAGACAGTAGTGTGTGTGGTGCACACTGACTGGGAGAAGCATTAGTGTGTGTGGTGCACACTGGCTGGGAGAGGAAGTAGTGTGTGTGGTGCACACTGGCTGAAAGAGAGGCAGTAGTGTGTGTGCACACTGGCTGGGAGAGGCAGTAGTGTGTGGTGCACACTGGGAGAGACAGTAGTGTGTGTGGTGCACACTGGCTGAGAGAGGCAGTAGTGTGTGTGGTGCACACTGGCTGAGAGAGGCAGTAGTGTGAGGTCCACACAGGCTTGGGAAAAACTGTTTACTACTAGGTTTGGGTAAAAGTCTTCATGCAGGATTGGTTAAAGCTGTCTTTATGCAGGCTTGGGTAAACCTGTCTTCATGCAGGTTTTGTAAAGCTGTCTTCATGAAGGCTTTTGTAAAACTGTCTTCATGCAGGCTTTTGTAAAGCTGTCTTCATGCAGGCTTTTGTAAAGCTGTCTTCATGCAGGTTTTTGTAAAGCTGTCTTCATGCAGGCTTGGGTAAAGCTGTCTTCATGCAGGCTTGGGTAAAGCTGTCTTCATGCAGGCTTGGGTAATGCTGTCTTCATGGCCCATGGCCGGGCTCAGAGAGTAGATAAACTCTCGAAACTCTTCAAAGGTAAGGTATGCAGGCTTGGGTAAAGCTGTCCTCGTACAGGCTTAAGTGAACCTCCCTGTATGATGGGCAGAGTAATGCTTCTTTATTGATGACTTGGGTATAACAGTCTCCTTAATGCAGGCTGGGATAACTCTTTTTCTTGATGGCTAGGATAAGACTTCTTTTATGATGGCTTGCATAAAGTTGTCTTTATGATGACTTGGGTAAGATTTTCTTCAAGTAAGATTGACTTAAGCTGGACTCATTCACACTTGGGTAAGACTGTGTTTACAGGAAGTTTTAGGTACAACGGGTTTACACACAGGAATGTGTGGATAAAAAAATATTTAACAAGGAAACTTGGGTAAAATTGTTTCCAGAACAACTTGGGTAAATTTGCATGTTTTTTCCCCCATGAATAATTCCTTTCATATTCCTCGTTTTATATTGGTTTTATGATTTTTGTTGTTTTGTTATTCCCTTGTGTGTAATGTTGAAATTATTTTTGTATACAGTTGAAAATTGCTGTGTTATAATTTTTATTGATGAATTGATGGTCTCTTTATTGATTCTCTCTTTATTGATCCTCTTTACTGATGTTCTCTTTATCTATCTCCTCTTTATTGATGGTCTCTTTATTGATCCCCTCTTTATTGATCCCCCATTTATTGATGGTCTCTTTATTGATCCCCTCTTTACTGATGGTCATTAATTAAGGTCCCAAAAGAATGTCTGTCTTTACAAATATGGATTAAATAAGCACACACACATTATATATCTCAAATATTATCTCAATCCACAGTAATATTGGAACCTGCACACTCTGTATCAAAGTACACAGTACTTTCGCCACTTATCACTAGCCCGGTGTCCCAGGGTATGTGGAGTGATCGTCTAGCTTGGGCTAGGCGCTCATACATTTCTGGGATCCTGCCGAGTGGCGAAAGTACTGTGTACTTTGATACAGAGTGAGCAGGTTCGAATCCTGCTGTGGACCGAGAGATAATGTTTGTTAAAAGTTATCCCTTTTGCGAATTGTTGAGTATTTTTTATATATATATATATATATATATATATATATATATATATATATATATATATATATATATATATATATATATATATATATATATATATATATATATATATCATACATACATACATACAGTGGACCCCCGGTTTTCGTGATTTTTCGTTCCAGAATGCTGTTCAAGTGTCATGACCAAACGAATTTATTCCCATAAGGAATAATGTAAAGTACACTAGTCCTTTTAGACCCCCAAAAATACACTTAAAAGCATTTAAAAATACACTTACATAAAATGGCGAGTTTGGAGCAGGACGAACACCGGGGGTCCACTGTATATATATATATATATATATATATATATATATATGTCGTCCGATTAGGTAAAACTTGCGATTTTGGCTTAAATAGCAACGTTCATCTTGCCATATAAGACAAGTGAAATTTGTGTATGCAATAATTTCGCCAAAATCATTCTGAACCTAACGAAAAAAATATATTTCATTGTGTTTGTTTAATATTAAATTAATGTTAACGTATCTAAAATATATTTAGTTGGGTTAGGCTAAATTAAATTGCGCTTGTTGTAATAAGGTTAGGTAGGTTTTCAAAGTTTCTCTTGGTACAAAATTATAAGTTTTTACATTAACATAAATGAAAAAAATATATCTTTAAACGTATAAGAGAAAATTTTAGAAAGGACTTAATTTTAGATGAGTTCTTGCTAATTGACCAGTTTTACCTAATCGGCACGACATATATATATATATATATATATATATGTGTGTGTGTGTGTGTGTGTGTGTGTGTGTGTGTGGTGCCGAATAGGTAAAATTGGTTAATTAGCAAGAACCCATTTAAAATTAAGTCCTTTCTAAAATTTTGTCTTATAATTTTGTACCAAAAGAACCTTAGAAAACTTACCTAACCTTATTATAACAAGCGCAATGTAATTTAACCTAATCCAACTGAAAATATATTAGATAAGTTTACAATAATTTAATAATAAACAAACACAATAATATATTTGATTTTTGCAAAATTATTGCATACACAAATTTTCGCTTGCCTTATTCGGCAAGAAGAGCGTTGCTGTTTAAGCTAAAATTTTAAGTTTTACCTATTCGGCACGTATATATATATATATATATATATATATATATATATATATATATATATATATATATATATATCTTTCAACACGTCGGTCGTTTCTGTTTTGGCTTACTTACGTCTAGTGCTGTAGAATGGTAGCATAGGTGTAGAGATACGGCCGATGACTAGACTCAGTTTATTAATTGAAAGGTGTAGGTATACACGGGGGCAGAGTGTGAGGGGACCCGGGAGCCAGCTAGGGAAGGACCTGTTTCGGGTAGATAGGCCGCCAGAGTGAGCGAGAAACATGGCTGACCAGCCCGACCTTGATAGGCCTATAGATGGCAGCACCGTAGTGCCGCGCAGTTTGAAAGAACCTCGGAATAGGCTGTTTACATTTCCCACCGAGGCAGGGTGGCCCAAAAGGAAAAACGAAAGTTTCTCCTTTTACATTTAGTAATAAATACAGGAGAAGGGGTTACTAGCCCCTTTCTCCCGGCATTTTAGTCGCCTCTTACGACACGCATGGATATACTATATATATATATATGTCGTGCCGATTAGGTAAAACTGGTCAATTAGCAAGAACTCATCTAAAATTAAGTCCTTTCTAAAATTTTCTCTTATACGTTTAAAGATATATTTTTTTAATTTATGTTAATGTAAGAATTCATAATTTTGTACCAAGAGAAACTTTGAAAACCTACCTAACCTTATCACAACAAGCGCAATTTAATTTAGCCTAACCCAACTAAATATATTTTAGATACGTTAACATTAATTTAATAATAAACAAACACAATGAAATATATTTTTTCGTTATGTTCAGAATGATTTTAAGGAAATTATTGCATACACAAATTTTCACTGTCTTATATGGGAAGGTGAGCGTTGCTATTTAAGCCAAAATCGCAAGTTTTACCTAATCGGCACGACATATATATATATATATATATATATATATATATATATATATATATATATATATATATATATATATATATATATATATATATATATATACCTCTGTTTATATACTCAGAGATATATACTCTCAGGATAATGATACTTTTATTCCCTAGGAGAATATTTACCATTTGGAAGTGTAGGGCAGACACTTGCTTCATTTTTGAAAATTAATGACCATTTCATGACGTGGAAATACGTTTTACCATTTATAAAAAATTCGACAAGCTGTCTTTAGATTCAGGAAATTACTTATTTAATTAATGTTGTAATAATTATCGTACAGGTGAGCTGAGTGCCACACAATCAGGACTGACTGGCACTGATGTGGTTGTTATGAATGACACTTTGACCTGTGACAGACGACTCTCATAATTGTAATGACACTGGTGGAGTCAAAGAAATTACAACTGAAGTAATATTGATGTAGGATGATTGAACGTTCATTGTGCAGGTCACTCGCACTCCATACTCCGCCTCGCACTCCATACTCCGCCTCGCACTCCATACTCCGCCTCGCACTCCATACTCCGCCTCACACTCCATACTCCGCCTCGCACTCCATACTCTGCCTCGCACTCCATACTCCGCCTCGCACTCCATACTCCGCCTCGCTCTCCATACTCCGCCTCGCACTCCATACTCCGCCTCGCACTCCATACTCCGCCTCGCACTCCATACTCCGCCTCGCACTCCATACTCCGCCTCGCACTCCATACTCCGCCTCGCACTCCATACTCCGCCTCGCACTCCATACTCCGCCTCGCGCTCCATACTCCGCCTCGCGCTCCATACTCCGCCTCGCACTCCATACTCCGCCTTCGCACTCCATACTCCGCCTCGCACTCCATACTCCGCCTCGCACTCCATACTCCGCCTCGCACTCCATACACCGCCTCGCACTCCATACTCCGCCTCGCACTCCATACTCCGCCTCGCACTCCATACTCCGCCTCGCACTCCATACTCCGCCTCGCACTCCATACTCCGCCTCGCGCTCCATACTCCGCCTCGCCTCCATACTCCGCCTCGCACTCCATACTCCGCCTCGCGCTCCATACTCCGCCTCGCGCCCATCTCCGCCTCGCGCTCCATACTCCGCCTCGCGCTCCATACTCCGCCTCGCGCTCCATACTCCGCCTCGCACTCCATACTCCGCCTCGCACTCCATACTCCGCCTCGCACTCCATACTCCGCCTCGCGCTCCATACTCCGCCTCGCACTCCATACTCCGCCTCGCACTCCATACTCCGCCTCGCGCTCCATACTCCGCCTCGCGCTCCATACTCCGCCTCGCGCTCCATACTCCGCCTCGCGCTCCATACTCCGCCTCGCACTCCATACTCCGCCTCGCACTCCATACTCCGCCTCGCACTCCATACTCCGCCTCGCTCTCCATACTCCGCATCGCACTCCATACTCCGCCTCGCACTCCATACTCCGCCTCGCCTCCATACTCCGCCTCGCACTCCATACTCCGCCTCGCACTCCATACTCCGCCTCGCACTCCATACTCCGCCCCGCACTCCATACTCCGCATCGCTCTCCATACTCCGCATCGCACTCCATACTCCGCCTCGCACTCCATACTCCGCCTCGCACTCCATACTCCGCCTCGCACTCCATACTCCGCCTCGCACTCCATACTCCGCCTCGCACTCCATACTCCGCCTCGCACTCCATACTCCGCATCGCACTCCATACTCCGCATCGCACTCCATACTCCGCATCGCTCTCCATACTCCGCATCGCACTCCATACTTCGCCTCGCGCTCCATACGTTCCACAATTCATATCATTCTTTACTCTATTCCACATCTTTACCACACGTAATTTGGAATATTTTTTTTATATCCCTGTGGCTCACGTGATTAAACAAGTTACCATCTATGCCCTCTCGTTCTTGTAACATCCCTGGTAAATATCCTATCCTTATCTACCTTTCTGTCCTGTAATATCTGTATGCCGTGATCATGTCTCCTTTATTCAGCCAGAGACATAATGC
>WNWK01023204.1:0-31406 GCA_009830355.1 Cherax destructor
GGGGCGATCCGCAGAAGGCGCTGCAGAAGGCAGCTCGGGGCGGGTCGACGCGGAAGGGCGCGGGGCGGGGCGGGGCGCGGGCGGGCGGGCGCGGCGGGGCGGGGGCTCGAGCGCGCGGAAGAAGACGCTCAGGGGTGAGGGTCTCAGGGGTGTGAGGGGGAGGGGTGCGGGCCTGCTCAGGATAAAAAAAAAAAAAAAAAAATGGGGGGTCAAGGGGGGGGGGGCCGACCGGAAGTGGGGGGGTCGGACAGACCGGAAGTGGGGGGTGAGGTGACCGGAAGTGGGAGCAGACCGGAAGTATCTACTTCCGAGTCACTCTGAGTATGAGCCACTCTGAGTATGAGCCACTCTGAGTATGAGCCACTCTGAGTATGAGCCACTCTGAGTGATTGTACACTACTATTATCCAATATTATAATCATGAAGAAAAATTATTGGCACACATAATCAAGTAGTTTTCCAACCAAAATATAAAGAAAATTGACTTTTAACCTCAAATTTCCCTCTCGCCCGTTTATACGTCTTGTGCCTCGACACCTGTGAACACAGGTCATTGCTACTGCCTTACTCTTAGGAAACTTTTAATAGTTCTAGTAACAAAGACTTTTTACCCTGTATTTTTTTACCACTATTTTTTAATACTTTTTACACAGTAAAATCTCTAGACAAATGTATGCACCGATGCCTTAAGAAAACTTTCAAAAGCTTTAATAGTACACATTTGATTTTTGCCTCTGTACAAATATCACATTCATGACGTCGACCATCAGTGAAAAGAAAATCATTCACATTCAATGAGGGATGTGGAGCTAGCGATCAACATGTGTTGCTTCATAACCACGGTATCCAATCACAAAAATAATGGAAAGAAATTGAATAATAAATAATTGTAGTGATTGAGATATTGAAAACCTGTAATCCGAAATGACAGCTTTGTTTTGTATTAATGTATACATTAAAAAAACTTTCATGTAACAGGTTTGTAATAATTACGAAGCAATATTTTAATCCTCTAAAGTTAGAAAATAGATCAGACGTTTACTAGAGTATAATGTTCGGTGCTTCAACATTTTTAATTAAAAAAATGTATATAATTATGCATTTGGAAAAGCTGGACTCCAATTATACACAATTTACATGCAATATTATTAAAATAAAGTTAAGCACCAAACCTGAAAGGGCCATACAACACTTCAGAGAAGGGGGAGGTGTGTGAGACACCATCACACAAGTTGCTGCAGTGGTGCCACACCAGACCATCACACAAGGTGCTGCAGTGTTGCCACACCAGACCATCACACAAGGTGCTGCAGTGTTGCCACACCAGACCATCACACAAGTTGCTGCAGTGGTGCCACACCAGACCATCACACAAGGTGCTGCAGTGTTGCCACACCAGACCATCACACAAGGTGCTGCAGTGTTGCCACACCAGACCATCACACAAGGTGCTGCAGTGTTGCCACACCAGACCATCACACAAGGTGCTGCAGTGTTGCCACACCAGACCATCACACAAGGTGCTGCAGTGTTGCCACACCAGACCATCACACAAGGTGCTGCAGTGTTGCCACACCAGACCATCACACAAGGTGCTGCAGTGTTGCCACACCAGACCATCACACAAGGTGCTGCAGTGTTGCCACACCAGACCATCACACAAGGTGCTGCAGTGTTGCCACACCAGACCATCACACAAGGTGCTGCAGTGTTGCCACACCAGACCATCACACAAGGTGCTGCAGTGTTGCCACACCAGACCATCACACAAGGTGCTGCAGTGTTGCCACACCAGACCATCACACAAGGTGCTGCAGTGTTGCCACACCAGACCATCACACAAGGTGCTGCAGTGTTGCCACACCAGACCATCACACAAGGTGCTGCAGTGTTGCCACACCAGACCATCACACAAGGTGCTGCAGTGTTGCCACACCAGACCATCACACAAGGTGCTGCAGTGTTGCCACACCAGACCATCACACAAGGTGCTGCAGTGTTGCCACACCAGACCATCACACAGGTGCTGCAGTGTTGCCACACCAGACCATCACACAAGGTGCTGCAGTGTTGCCACACCAGACCATCACACAAGGTGCTGCAGTGTTGCCACACCAGACCATCACACAAGGTGCTGCAGTGTTGCCACACCAGACCATCACACAAGGTGCTGCAGTGTTGCCACACCAGACCATCACACAAGGTGCTGCAGTGTTGCCACACCAGACCATCACACAAGGTGCTGCAGTGTTGCCACACCAGACCATCACACAAGGTGCTGCAGTGTTGCCACACCAGACCATCACACAAGGTGCTGCAGTGTTGCCACACCAGACCATCACACAAGGTGCTGCAGTGTTGCCACACCAGACCATCACACAAGGTGCTGCAGTGTTGCTACACTAGACCATCACACAAGGTGCTGTAGTGTTGCTACACTAGACCATCACACAAGGTGCTGTAGTGTTGCTACACTAGACCATCACACAAGGTGCTGTAGTGTTGCTACACTAGACCATCACACAAGGTGCTGTAGTGTTGCTACACTAGACCATCACACAAGGTGCTGTAGTGTTGCCACACTAAATAAATCAACTACATAAAAAAAATAATTACAAAAGTACCATAAAGAAAAATAAAAGCTTAGTTGACTGTTAAATGAATTTCAACAATACAAGAAATAAAATTCTTCGTCTTCAGTGAGTACATCACATCGTTACGTTGGTGTTCCTAAACTGTCTTATACTGGCAGGTGAAATTGCAACCCTGCAGAACATACACAGAACTTTCAAGCTACATATAAATACGATAGAGCACCTAAATTACTGGGAGCGGTTGAAGTCTCTTTATTTGTACTTCCTGGAAGGAAGGCGAGAAAGATACATGATAATATACCCTTGGGAAATCCTAGAGGAACTAGTTCCAAATCTTCACACGAAAATAACTCCCTTCGAAAGCAAAAGACTTGGCAAGAGATGCATTATAATAAAAAATGAAGCGCTAAACCAAAAAGGGTCATACAGGGCAAGAGATGAAAAGCAGAGGCGCCACGAGTACACTAAGAGACAAGACAATAAGTGTCAGAGGACCAAGAGTGTTCAGCTGCCTCCCAGCATACATAAGGGGGATTACCAATAGACCCCTGGCTGTCTTCAAGAAGGCACTGGACAGGCACCTAAAGTCAGTACCTGACCAGCCGGGCTGTGGTTCGTACGTCGGTTTACATGCGGCCAGCAGTAACAGTCTGGCTGATCAGGTCCTGATCAACCACGAGGCCTGGTCACAGACCGGGCATAATCTGGCAGCTCTTTCCACTCTTTTGTTGCTGCTGCTGTGTAATAGTAGGTGCTTGAGGCCTGACCTACTGAAAATACTGCAAAACTGTGTTCTCTTTCCTAGTACCATACTGGTTTTGGTTCCTAAGTTTCACCAAATTTGCCGCAAGATATTCTGGACACTGTCAGTAATTTTATAAGCACGATTTAGTTTCAGTTGCCTTAACCTGTCTTTAATGTTAATCATGTTCAGTTGTTGTAATTCATCCTGGCCTACATGCTCTCTTGGACCCAGGTCCAGGATGAATCTCATCACTTTATTCTGGGTAATTTGTAATATCATGCTCTTGTTAGCGCAGAGTACCATGAAGAACCAAAATAATTTACACGACACTAAGATACATGGGGTCCTGCGGGCCTCAGTAGGTAAGCACTGTCCCGGTCTATAAAGGGATTTTAACTTTTTTTTTTTAATATATTATTCACTATGAACTCTGCTGACATGCAAGGATCAAAGGATTCCCCATACATAGTAAATTAAACTTATTTACCCTTTTCAGTTTACTTTTGAGCCAAAAGTATGGCTTCAGTTTTTCCCGAGTGAAATGATATTTTGTTAACTACTAACCATTTGCTACTGGACTCTAGTTCCAGTGATAGTACATTAGCTGTATCTTGTGGGCTTTTGTCTGAGACTAGCAGAGCACTGTCGTCTGCATGCAATATTAGCTTACACTTTACACTGATGGCCACATTATTCCCGTAACATGAAAATAATAAGGAAACCCAGCATACTACCTTGGGGAACCCCTCGTTATCGTCACAGGTTCTGATTCAGTATTGACCTTGACAATTTGTTTCCTGGGTCGAGACAAGACAACCAGTCTACAGAGTTTATGCCGATAATTTGTAGTGTTTTTCACTATATTGTGGTTAGCTGTATCGAATACTTTTGAGTCTAGGGTCATCATTCCTGTGAGATTCCGTAGCGACATTTGCGTTCTCAGGTAATCCATCAGATTAATTAAAAGGGTATTTGTTAAGCAAGATCTCTTGAATCCTGTTTGGTTACTATGCAGGATGTTGTTAAGATGCGTGATCATATAATTCTTTCTCTAAAATGTTGGACAACACGACGAGTATACTAACACGCTAATAGCCGACATCTGGCATGCTGTTATTCTTGAAAATGGGAGTGACTCGCCTCCTTGAACCACGACAGCACAACAATGGTAGTGATGGATAAATCTATTGTGTGAGCTATGGGCACTAATAATTATTAGTGAATTGATATTAATGAACTATAATTGATAGGCGCCATCTTTCAGGAATTTGACTGCTATGTTACCTGAACCGGTGCATTCAGATGGGTTTAACGTAGATCTTCCAACAAGAAGTCGTACGACACACCTAACAGCTGGAAACTGTTAAAGGTGACTCCTTTATTGCTGTAATAAGTTTTAAAATTACTAAGGTTTGTGTTAAAGTTATTTGATATGTTTGGCAGTTTACTGACTAATGTTGGCAACAATGTGCCACTTTAGCTGCTTAGTGGCATACCTCGTTATCAATTTTCAGCACTGTTAGATCAGTCTAGAGTGTTTCTAGTTGTTGACATAGCTTGCTAGTATTGTTCTTGTATTCTTCGACTCTTGGGCAGTAGTGCCTTGCTTTTGTTCTCTTCATAAGCCTTCTCATTTTGTTCTTTACTCTGTGAATTTCATTTAGTGCTGTAACATACTGTATTTGCCCTAAATCTTTTCAGTAACTGATCTCTGAATATCATATTGTCTAATACCTCGCCAGTTATCCAGGGTTAAGTTGAAGATTGAGACACTTATGCAACATATGGGAATCTTTATTGAAGAAACTTCGCCACACAGTGGCTTCATCAGTCCATACAAAGGAAGCCACTGTGTGGTGAAACGTTTTTTCATTAAAGATTCCCATATGTTACATAAGTGTCTCAATCTTCAACTTGTAGGTTTTAAACCATTTATCACAGGGTTCAGTTATCTTCATCCTAACCTCTTTAACTGGTGCAACATCAAGGATCGCGATGTGGTTCTAAATTTTCCCAGGCATTGTTTACATCTGTGCAGCTTATAATTCTAGTCCAATCACAGTTTTATAGCTTATCGGTGCAGTTTCTGCAGTTCTGTCCGTTCTGGAACTCTCCTGGTACATTAACTGATGAATGAGATGGTTGCTAAGATCTATGGGAATAATGGCTGATTGACTAAATGGTCTCAGAAGAGTTACAAACTATGTGGTCTAGTGTGGTGACAGCTGTGTAATCCTAGTTGGTTCGCTAATTAAGCAATAGTTTGGCCCACTTCGCCCCCAGTCATGTTTCACCATCAGTCCAATGGCATTCTGCGAACTCTGGTTTGTTTACTTTGTTTTGTGGAAATGTGCGTAACTTTTAGTAATGAAACTGATTGTAATGAACAGTGTGAAGCAAGATGTATGATAGTTTAGTCGTACATCATTACATTTTTACCCCATTTACTAGATAAATGCTATTGATCAATGATTCTTGTGGAGTTTTCTAAGTTTGGTTTAACGTCTGTCGACCGCACTTAGGTCATTAAGGCTGCATTTTCCCTGTACACTTTCATTTAAGTACACTCTAGAATAACAAAAGGAGTAATGTAAACTCTTGTATTTACACTGAAAGATCTGCACCTCTGTGCATATACACTGAAACATACACACCTTCTCGTGAATATACAATGAAAGGTAAGCACCCTTCGGTATATGCACCTCGGTATTCATACATAGATACACATCACGGTTACACTGCCATGACAGATCATTAAAACACCCCAGGCTACACGCACAAGAGACTGATCACCAGTACACCCCTAGATACACCCCAGGATACACGCCCAAGAAACGGATCACCAGTACACCCCCAGATACACCCCAGGCTACAAGCACAAGAGACTGATCACCAGTACACTCCCAGATACACCCCAGGCTACACGCCCAAGAAACGGATCACCAGTACACCCCCAGATACACTCCAGGCTACACGCACAAGAGACTGATCACCAGTACACCCCCAGATACACCCCAGGCTACAAGCACAAGAGACTGATCACCAGTACACTCCCAGATACACCCCAGGCTACACGCCCAAGAAACGGATCACCAGTACACCCCCAGATACACTCCAGGCTACACGCACAAGAGACTGATCACCAGTACACCCCCAGATACACCCCAGGCTACACGCACAAGAGACGGATCACCAGTTCACACACAGATACACCCCAGGCCACACGCACAAGGCACGGATCACCAGTACACCCCCAGACACCCCAGGCTACACAAGAGACGGATTACCAGTACACCCCCGATACACCCCAGGCTACACGCACAAGAGACAGATCACCAGTAAACCCCCAGATACACCCCAGGCTACACGCACAAGACACGGATCACCAGTACACCCCCAGATACACCCCAGGCTACACAAGAGACGGATTACCAGTAAACCCCCAGATACGCCCCAGGCTACACAAGAGACGGATTACCAGTACACCACCCAATACACCCCTGGCTACACGCACAAGACACGGATCACCAGTACACCCCCAGATACACCCCAGGCTACACAATACGGATTACCAGTGCACCCCCAGATACACCCCAAGCTACACAAGAGACGGATTACCAGTACACCACCCAATACACCCCTGGCTACACGCACAAGAGACGGATCACCAGTACACCCCCAGATTCACCCCAGGCTACACGCACAAGAGACGGATCATCAGTACACCCCAGGCTACACAAGAGACGGATCACCAGTACACCCCCAGATACACCCCGGACTACACGCACAAGAGACTGATCACCAGTACACCCCCAGATACACCCAGGCTACACGCACAAGACACGGATCACCAGTATACCCCCAGATACACCCCAGGCTACACGCACAAGAGACAGGTCGCCAGTACACCCAAGGCTACGCGCACAATTGACAGGTCACCAATACACCCAAGGCTACACGCACAATTGACAGGTCACCAATACACCCAAGGCTACACGCACAAGAGACTGATCACCAGTACACCCCCAGATACACCCCAGGCTACACGCACAAGACACGGATCACCAGTACACCCCCAGATACACCCCAGGCTGCACAAGAGGTGGATCACCAGTACATCCCAGATACACCGCAGGCTACACACACGAGACGGATCACCAGTACACCCCCAGATACACCCCAGGCTGCACAAGAGGTGGATCACCAGTACATCCCAGATACACCGCAGGCTACACACACGAGACGGATCACCAGTACACCCCCAGATACACCCCAGGCTACACGCACAATACACGAACACCAGTACACCCCCAGATACACCCCGGGCTACACGCACAAGACACGGATCCCCAGTACACCCCCAGATACACCCCAGGCTACACAAGATCACTAGCTGGATTAGAGTAAACCTGCTTACCAGGAACTATTATATCAAAAGCGTTTATGTTCAACAACATATATTATTGTCCGCTATTCATTAGAAGGAAGCAACTTGCTGTTTTGTAATATAACATCGTTCCCACATACACTTAATTATGTTCTGTGGTAGCACACCAAAATTCATGACTCTGCAAGGAGAAAAAAGAAACTAGCAAAGATAAACAATATTTTTACTATCTCTGGCCAGGATAACTCAGTCTCTATAGCTCAAATATTAGAAGAATTGTCAAGCTAAAGTGGGGAATCTTTTATTGCTTTGTTTTGAACACCTGGAAGTAAAGCTGAAATATGTCTGGTATCTTGAGTGAGCAACCATTGCAACCACATGGCACACAGACGAGAGGGTAGTGACAGTAACATGTCCTGACTACAGTGACACTAGCAGAGCCCCTTGGAAAACCAATACAGTCGCCTTACCAACCCAAAACAAATTTGAAAGTATAGGTGAATACAAATCAGGCAGGATCAAATGTAGACAGAGGGAATAGGTGCCCTATCTAACTTAGACAGTGATACTGAAGAAGGTTCAGGAATAAACTGTGCACAGACCGAGGTCTTGGCTCCTTCCCCCAGGATAAAGTCAAATATATCTGTGGTCTTAAGATCTTGACCGTAAGGTAAACTGTCAAATCAACCAGAGGAAAACAATTTTGTAAAACCAGATGTATACAAAAACTGTATAGAAACTATCACAAATTGCTCAAATGAAATAAATGAAAGAGTCGACAATTTAGACACCATATATCACGGCAAACAGAAAATCCAATTGTAAGCACTATGCCTGGGGTGTTTGCAAGTGTAGCCAGACTGGTGATTGAAATTAAACAAGTAAATACGGTCATCCAGATAATTGTGAAAAACTGCAAATTTATCACCCAAAAATGTGTAATAGTTCAATAAATAAATACGACAGTATAACAAACTATCCTGTATTTAATATGAAGAAATGAGGCGAGTTAAGCCTTGCAAACATCATAGTGACCATGGATATTACAAGTATTTATTTTCAGTGCTAGGAAGCGAAAAAAAGGAAAAGGGAGGGGGTAAAGAATGTATCAATACTTATGAACCTTGATGGACTGGAAACTAAGTCAGTGGCGGCTGACTCATCAAAGCCACGAATATCAATGCCCACAAAAAATAAAACCAGAAAAGTCATTTATGTTTGCAAATATACATCTCAAACCAAATCACTACAAAAGACCGTTAATCTGTGGTCTGGCCGAGTCAAATGCAATGTTTGCAGCTCTTACAGACATCCATGATAAAAGCTACTTTGAGAACGTAATATGGACACTTGGGTACAATCTACCTTACGGTCAAGATCTTAAGACCACAGATATATATGATTTTATCCTGGGAAAGGAGCCAAGACCTCGGTCTGTCACAGTTTATTCCTGAACCTTTTTCAGTATCACTGTCTAGGTTAGATAGGGCACTATTCCTCCTCTGTCTACATTTGATCCTGCCTGATTTGTGTTCACCTATACTTTCAAATTTGTTTTGGGTTGGTAAGGCGACTGTACTGGTATTCCTGGGGGCTCTGCTAGTGTCACTGTAGTCAGGACATGTTACTGTCACTACCCTCTCGTCTGTGCCCCATGCTTCTGATAAAATGAACAGCAATGAGAGGGAGGGAGTTGGTGTTGGCCAGTATACTAAAGAGTCTTCCTTTTGCATAAAGTTAACAAATAATGCAGTTGACATTTTGGCAATATATTTGAAAAACCAGCATCTAGTTTGACTTATATAAACCACTAGATGCAACTTCCAGGGTTTGAAAAACAGTTATAAACAAAAATAAACAAAAAATAGAGTTGCCTTTAAAATTTCTGAAATCCAGCTCCAAATATCCTGATCCTCGCTGATTTAAGACACCCTAAACGGAAGAATATAGCAAATAATGTGATAACAGAAAATACTAGGAGCCAGGTCGAATGACCAGTCTCACACAAACTATTAAATCTTGGTAATAAATTCGCCTTAAGCTAAACATAAAACGGGAAACCGACCTAACTAGAAAATATCTACGAACTTATCTTCGGTTTGATGATTAAGACTCATTTACAACAGTTGAGTATCTTTAATTAAAGATACTCAACTGTTGCACATATGTCTTACTCATCACCTTGTCGGTATTTTATACCATTTTCAACTTATTTTCACAGATACAGATATATACAACGGAACATAACAATGTCAAATGCAGCAGCCTCTGACTACAATCTATCTGAAGTTCAGTCCTGCATACGCACTGGTCCTGAGTCAAAACAGTCATGAGGGAGTTTTCAATCTAAATCAATTTCATCAACAGAAACGTGAACTGTGATGAAATAAACCATGATCTTGATGAAATATCCCGAGCAGATAGTACGAGTAACATGGATTCTAATCAGCGTCACGAGAGGTTTACCTCAGTGGCATTAGAATTATGCTCTAGATACCTACTGTTAAACAAAAGATAATGCAAATTTGAAATAGTTTTCCTCTACAGGCGACGAAAAAATTGCAGACCTGGTCAGAGGTGCCAGACTATCTGAAGAATGACTCATAAATAACCCACATATCGGAGACAAACTTATAACGACGTTTCGGTCCGACTTGGACCATTAACTAGCTCAGGTCGGACCGAAACTTAGTTATAAATTTCAGTCTCATGTTCGGGTTATCTGTGTATTGTTCCAGTCGTGGGTGAGGTCTGAACCCATGGCAGGCGATTCCTAAAACTCGGTCAGTGTGTTTAAGTTACCCTCTTCTTCTTATTTGAGTAAATGTAAACGTTGCATCACCTTTGTGTTTATAAATATTTTCGTTAATCTTCCACTTTCACAACACAGATGTAAGTAAACAAAAAAAAAAATACTTACCTGATTAGTGAAGCTTAATTGAATCCGTCGAGCCAGAAGGACGCTACTAAATGTTGACATCCAGTACTTCGAAATTAAAAAGAGATTAAAGAATTCTTGAGCAGCGCCGCAGACACAAGTTCAATTAACCTTTTATTACGGCGTCACTACAGCCAGATCATCACACCAGTTAGTCTCACTACATCAAACTAACCAAGAGATACAGCGAGAATCATACCAAGCATCAACACAACACCAGGTGGTACAGGTAGGACTGCCTGTGGGAGAACAAGTGCTAAAGCTCCATTAGAATATCTTGGAAAAAAACCTTAATAGCCATTCGAACAAATTGAAGCAATAGTATCGCCCATTTCAGCTCTAATCAGGTTTCGCCATCGGCTCAACGGCATTCTTCGAGCACTGTTGTATTTAGTTTTTCTGGGAATGTGTGTAACTTTTAGTTATTATGAAGCAATGGTTCTAATGAACAGTGTGAAGAACATTTAATCTCCATGGACTCAACCTTGAGCGATGCAATATAGTTTAGTCGTTCATGATTTAACTAATTATATTTAACTGGCTTTATTTTCGTTTGTTGAAAAAGTGTTATTAGTGGGTTTTGTTAGTTTACGGGTAAAGTCTATCGGCTGCACCTAGGTCATTAAAGCTGCATTATCCCTGTATATTTACAAGAACACTAAACTAAAATAGGAAGGAATGTAGACTGTATATACACAAAGATTCACACCTCCGGGTACATGCACAGAAAGATATATACGTACCTCAGTGGATCCACAATGAAAGATACGACCGCTTGTGATACACCATCAGGTGTATACACCATACACAGGGTGTATACCCCTCATACACAGGGTGTATACACTCATGCACAGGGTGTATACACTCATGCACAGGGTGTATACACTGCATGCACAGGGTAACACGCATGCACAGGGTGTATACACCGCATGCACAGGGTGTATACACCGCATGCACAGGGTGTATACACCGCATGCGCAGGGTGTATACACTGCATGCGCAGGGTGTATACACCGCATGCGCAGGGTGTATACACCGCATGCGCAGGGTGTATACACCGCATGCGCAGGGTGTATACACCGCATGCGCAGGGTGTATACACGCATGCGCAGGGTGTATACACCGCATGCGCAGGGTGTATACACCGCATGCGCAGGGTGTATACCCCTGCATGCGCAGGGTGTATACACCGCATGCGCAGGGTGTATACACCGCATGCGCAGGGTGTATACACCGCATGCGCAGGGTGTATACACCGTGTGTATACGATGCGCAGGGTGTATACACCGCATGCGCAGGGTGTATACACCGCATGCGCAGGGTGTATACACCGCATGCGCAGGGTGTATACACCTGCATGCGCAGGGTGTATACACCGCATGCGCAGGGTGTATACACCGCATGCGCAGGGTGTATACACCGCATGCGCAGGGTGTATACACCGCATGCGCAGGTGTATACACCGCATGCGCAGGGTGTATACACCGCATGCGACAGGGTGTATACACCGCATGCACAGGGTGTATACACCGCATGCACAGGGTGTATACACGCATGCACAGGGTGTATACACCTGCATGCACAGGGTGTATACACCGCATGCACAGGGTGTATACACCGCATGCACAGACCTCCCCATTACACTATCAAAAGAGTGATCATCAATACACTCAAAGCTACATTCACAAGAAACTACATTCCTGGCAACACCCCAAGCAACACCTAGGCTACACCCTAATTGAAACCCCAGGCTACAATTTAGGCTACACTTAAACTGCTTGACACGTTTAGATTCCTGTAATATCATTTTGTCTTTCTTTTTATTCCCTATTACTTCACTTATTTGATTGAATATATGCATTTCCATCCGTCTTTGTTTTTAAATATTTTCTTCCTCTTCAACTCTCAGAATACAGACGTAAGTAAAGTAAATAATAATAGTTACTTACCACATTACTGAGCTAAAATCAATCCATGGAACCAGAGGGACGCTTCTAAATGGTGACATTCAATGGTTCTTCATATAAGATAAAAACATTATTGAGCAGCACTGACTCTGAGGCTCAATTAGCCTTTTATTACATCGTCACTACACTGAGACCAATACACCAGGTGTTACAGTGTCACTATACTGAAACCAATACACCAGGTGTTACAGTGTCACTATACTGAGACCAATACACCAGGTGTTACAGTGTCACTATACTGAGACCAATACACCAGGTGTTACAGTGTCACTATACTGAGACCATCACACCAGGTATTACAGTGTCACTTCACAATGAGTGGTGTCACTATACCAGCTTCACCACAACAGCAGCTGGGACTGTCTGTGCAAGACTCACTGCTAAAGTTCCGTTTGAAAAGCTTGGAAAATCTCCAAAGCCATTCGAACAAATTGAAGCAATAGCCTCGCCCATTTCAGCTCTAATCATTTTTTTTTCACCATCGGTTCAACGGCATTCTTCGAGCACTGTTGTGTTTAGTTTGTTTTGTGGGAATGTGCCTAACTTTCAGTTATTATGAAACAATAGTTGTAATGAACGGTGTGAAGTACACTTAGTTCAGACATCTCCACGGACTCAACCTTGAGTGATGCAAAAGCTTAGTTGTACGTGATTTTTTTCTTTTGTTCTCGTTTATTAACCCCTCAAGGAGGTTCCTTGACGTTGGTGAGGGGCTCTTGATCTAGGGAATTGGATTTGTGCTCCAGTTCCCTGAATTAAGCCTGAATACCTTCCTTCCCCTCCCCACAGGCGCTGTATAATCCTATGGGTTTTGCGCTCCCCCATGATTATAATGATAATAATAATCTCGTTTATTAAATAAGTGTTACTGATCGGTGATTTTTTTGTGGAATTTTGTTAATTTATTATGTTTAAAGTCTGTCGACTACACCTAGGTTTTTAATGCTGCATTTCCTCTGTACACTTACAATTGAGAAGAGTATAGACCAAAACACTGAGTAAAATAAACCTCAGTGTATGTAGATAGCATTCGTTTGTGAAGCAATTAAATATCAGTGGTAAAGATTTGAAGCCAATCAACATGGTCATTCAAATTTAATCTGGTGGCGTATACCTGGAGGGTGTTTCGGGGGTCAATGCCCCCGCGGCCCGGTCAATGACCAGGCCTCGTGGTGGATCAAAGCCTGATCAACCAGGCTGTTACTGCTAGCCGCACGTAAACCGATGTATGTAGACAGCCTGACTGTCTGCATAGACAGCCATGCTGTCTGCCAGCTGAGTTCATATTTCGTGCCATGCTAGTTTCCATAGTATTCCGCCAGAGGGCAAGCCTGGTAGGCGTACCCACGTCTACCAGACCCGCCCTGGCCCACTGTCACTTGGCGCCCAAACTTCAGTCAGTCAACAGGCCTAACTCGTCTCCCCCTCGCAAGGCATGGCCCTTGGCCATGGCCACAGACACGCAGCCTGTACTCGCACCTTTATTACAAATAAAGTAAGAAGCCTCCGAAGCCTTATCATTTCAACCACGCTACCAAGAAAACGCCAAATAACACATCGTTATATGTACGAACCACAGCCCGGCTGGTCAGGTACTGACTAGGAGCCTGTCATACTCCTTGAAGACAGCCAGGGGTATATTGGTAATCCCTCCTCATATATATTGGAAAGCGGTTGAACAGTCTTGGACCTCTGATACTTACTGTGTTGTCTTTTAGTGTACTCATGGCGCCCCTGCTTTTTATTGGGAGGATACTGCACCGGTACCGAGTCTTTTGAACTCGTAGGGAGTGATTTCCATGTTCAGATTTGGGACTAAACCCTTAAGGATTTTCTAGGTGTATATTATCATGTATCTTTCTCGCCTGTGTTCCAAGGACTACAGGTCAAGGGACTTCAACCGTTCCCAGTAATTAAGGTGCTTTACTGTACTTTTACGTGCTGTGAAAGTTCTCTGTATATTCTCCAGGTCTCCAATTTCGCCTGCTTTGAAAGGAGCCGTTAGTGTACAGCAATATTCCAGCCTAGAGAGAACAAGCGATTTGAAGAAATTCATCATTGGTTTGGCATCATTTTCCTAGCAGATGTGGTAGAGACATTGTTGTGATCTTTTGAAAGTGAGATTCTCTGACATCATGACTCCCAGGTCCTTCCCAATAGTTTTTCGCTCTATTGTGTGGTTGGAATTTGTTTTATTACTCCCATCTAGTTTTTATTTCCTCGAGTTTTCCATAGAGAAGTAATTGAAATTTGTCTTCATTAAACTTCATACTCTTTTTTGAGGCCCATTTGAAGACTTGGTTATGTCCGCTTGGAGATTTGCGGTGTCCTCAACGGATGATATTGTCATGCAAATTGTGGTATCGTCAGCAAAGAAAGACACGGTGCTGTGGCTTATACCTCTGTCTATGTCAGATATGAGGATGAGGAAAAGGATGGGAGAGAGTACTGTACCTTGTGGAACAGAGCTTTCCACTGTAGCTGCCTCTGACTTTACTCTATTTACTATTACTCTTTGTGTTCTTTTTGTTAAGAAGTTAGAGATCCATCTACCCACTTTTCCTGTTATTCCTTTATCACGCATTTTGTGTGCTTTTACACAATGATCACACTTGTCGAAGGCTTTCCCAAAGTCTGTGTATACTACATATGCATTATGTTCTCCAGTGCATCCAAGACCATATCATAGTGGTCCAGTAGTTGTGAGAGGCAGGAGCGACTCGCTCTTAACCCATGCTGCCCTGGGTTGTGCAACTGATGGGTATGTAAGTGGTTGGCGATCTTGCTTCTTAGAAGCCTTTCAAAGATTTTAATGATGTGGGACGTTAGTGCTATCGGTCTGTAATTCTTTGCTGTTGCTTTACTGCCACCTTTGTGGAATGGGGCTATGTCTGTTGTTTTTAGTGACTGGATGACCCCGTGTCTATGCTCCCTCTTCCTCTGCCAATTTTGTGTAAATGTGTTAAATCGAGGTACTTGGGTGCCCATCTGACTAATATATTGTTAAAGAGAAGTGGCAAAGCACGTACAGTATGGTGAAACACTGATTGTAGAACACCGCAAACTGGACATTTTGGGTATATGTTGAACCAGTAAATTAGCACCATAAAGGGCCATAGTGAATATGTATGATCCATATGGGTCATACAGTGTCACACGGCAGAGGTGAAAGTGATGGGAGGAAAGGAGGGAGGTGAAGAGATGTTTGCATGAAGGGGAGGGAGGTGAAGAGATGTTTGCATGAAGGGGAGGGAGGTGAAGAGATGTTTACATGAAGGGGAGGGAGGGGAAGAGATGTTTGCATGAAGGGAAGGGAGGGAGGGGAAGAGATGTTTGCATGAAGGGGAGGGAGGTTAGTTAGTTAGTTTGATATCTTTATTATGCACCCCATACCCATCCTGTGGGCGGTAGTCAAAAGATTACAGAGGTCATAATGGGTCCAGGGACTGACCTCAAAGTTTGATAGCTGAGCAAGTTACAAAGGTAATGAACTCAGATGGTCACAATCATGACAAGTTACAAAGGTATTTGCAGATTACAGAGGTATATATAGGGTCCAGAGACTGGGCCCCAAAGTTTTGATAGCTGAACAAGGTACAATGGTAATAAATTCACTAGTTACAAGGTAATGAATCATGAAAGTAAATTTACTTACGTCTGTACATGGTTGCACTCATGAACAAATTATAAAGCAATGAGCAATCTATTAGTCTACACCTAGCCACAACTGTAATGAGTTATTGGTGCAAATTTTAATTGTTGGGTCACACACACACACATATACATATACACATACATATATACACATACACACGCATACATGTATATACATACACACATACACATACACACATGTACATACACACACACACACACACAAGGCTGAGGGAAATAGGACTAACAACACTGGAGGAAAGAAGGGTCAGAGGAGACATGATAACGACATACAAAATACTGCGGGAATTGACAAGGTAGATAGTGACAGGTTGTTTCAGAGAGGGAACACAGAAACAAGGGGACACAACTGGAAGCTGAAGACTCAGATGAGTCAAAGGGATGTCAGGAAACATTTCTTCAGCCACAGAGTAGTCAGGAAGTGGAATGGACTAGAGAATGATATAGTGGAGGCAGGAACCATACATAGTTTTAAGACAAGGTATGATAAAGCTCATGGAGCAGGGAGAGCAGAGACCCAGTAGCAGACAGCGAAGAGGCGGGGCCAGGAGCTGAGTCTCGACCCTGCAACCACAATTAGGTGAGTACAATTAGGTGAGTACACACGTGTCAATGCTTTATTTACAGGAGCAAAGTCAGGGTATTTTTCCAGAATGGTCTGTAATATACCACTGTGGATAAAATACTTTGACATATCTTGAACATTTCTGAATGAGTAGTCTCTGAATTCATTAATTTTATCGCACTCCAGTACATAATGACGCAGGGTGTGACAATAATCCAACTGGCAAAGTTTACATCTTGTTTGGTCTACATCTGGTGGTGGGAGGGAGGTCAAGAGATGTTTGCATGAAGGGGAGGGAGGGGAAGAAATGTTTGCATGAAGGGAGGGAGGGGAAGAAATGTTTGCATGAAGGGGAGGGAGGGGAAGAAATGTTTGCATGAAGGGGAGGGAGGGAGGGGAAGAGATGTTTGAGACGGTTCACAGGTGATGAAGCAAAGTGTAAAAATGGTCTTGCCTAGAAATAAATTCCGAAGAAGGGAAAATTATAGGCCCTAGTCAAAACATACCAAAATCAAACAACACTCATGCATGTTGTGCAACGGCCGTCATCTTGAAAATGGCGTTCTTTTTTTTAATAACTTGAACAGTTGAAGTTATCAAAAAATGTTTTAAACAAAAGTTACAGAAGATTAAAAGATAAATGTTTGGGTCATTCCGATTTTTTCTTCAAGTATAATGGGAAATGAACTGCTCCTGAAATAAAACCTGCAATTTTTACATATTTCAATTTTCCATAAAAAATGCATGATTTTTGAGGTGTAAAAAGTAGGAATAGACTATACCTATGGGCTGTTCACCTGGGAGACTTCTTACAACTGAACTAAATGGTTTTGTTAAACTGATTTATAGAAGGAATGTACTAGAAAATGAAAAGCATTATACTTAAAGTATACTAGAGGATGTTTCGGGGTCAACATCCCCGAAACAAGAAAAATTATTACTTAAACTCTAAAACTGGTGGAATATACACTATTATAACATTGGTATAAAACCAAGACAACAGAGCATGTGTTCACAATAAAGCGAACAGAATGTTCTTATCCCATGTATCAGAAATCTTCCCTATGAGGATAGACTGAGGCCCTGAATTTGCACTCTCTAGAAAGGCATAGAATTAGGGAAAAATATGATTGAGGTGTATAAATGGAAAACAGGAATAAATAAAGTGGGATGTAAATAGCGTGCTGAAAATATCTAGCCCAGACAGGACTCGCAGCAATAGCTTTAAGTTGGAAAAAATCAGAGTCAGGAAAGATATAGGAAAGCACTGGTTTGGTAATAGAGTTGTGGATGAGTGGAAGAAACTCCTGAGTACCGTCATAGATGCTAAAACATTGTGTAGTTTTAAAAATACGTTAGATAAATACATGAGTAGGTGTGAGTTAGACCTGACTAGCTTGTGCTACTAGGTCTGATATCGTGCCCCTTCCTTAAGTGAATGTGACCTGACCTGACTAGGTTGGGTCATTGGCTTAAGCCAGTAGGAGACTTGGACCTGCCTTGCATGGGCCAGTAGAAATACTGCAGTGTTCCTTCCTTCTTTCTTATGTTAGTTTTCTTCGAGGCTCCAGCACCACTTTGAGACCTGTAGATAAAGGCTGTAGCAGCATCTGATGTTATGGAAGGAAGTGTGGCCAAGTAAAGGTTTGACGGGAGTTGTTATTTCACCGTTTGTTTAGTTAGTTTGATATCTTTATTATGCACCCCATACCCATCCTGTGGGCGGTACTCAAAAGATTACAGAGGTACATAATGGGTCCAGGGACTGGACCTCAAAGTTTGATAGCTGAGCAAGTTACAAAGTATTATTAACGTTCCTTCAAGTATTTTCTTGATCCACACTGTCAGGAGGAATTCTTCATCAGCTTTAGCTATGTCAGTCTTAACTACATTAGCCTGGCTGTTTTCATTTTACCCTCAACCTGGAGTATACCTGGAGAGAGTTCCAGGGGTCAACGCCCCTGCGGCCCGGTCTGTGACCAGGCCTCATGTTAAATCAGAGCCTGATCGACCAGGCTGTTACTGCTAGCCGCACGCAGTCCAACGTACGAACCACAGCCTGGCTGGTCAGGTACCGACTTTAGGTGCCTGTCCAGTGCCTGCTTGAAGACAGCCAGGGGTTTGTTGGTAATCCCCCTGATGTATGCTGGGAGGCAGTTGAACAGTCTTGGGCCCCTGACATTTATTGTGTTGTCTCAACGTGCTAGTGGCACCCCTACTTTTCATTGGGGGGATGTTACATCGCCTGCCGAGTCTTTTGCTTTCGTAGGAAGTGACTCTCGTGTGCAAGTTTGGTACTAATCCCTCGAGAATTTTCCACGTGTATATAATAATGTATCTCTCCCGCCTGCGTTCTAGGGAGTACAGGTTTAGGAACTTCAAGCGTTCCCAGTAATTGAGGTGGTTTATCGCAGTTATGTGTGCTGTGAAGGTTCTCTGCACATTTTCTAGGTCAGCAATTTCACCTGCCTTGAAAGGAGAAGTTAAGTAAGTAAGTAAGTTTATTCAGGAATACACAAATACAGTTACATACATTATCATACATAGCAGCATATGTGTAGAGAACCTAGGATAACCCAAAAAGTCAGACAGAGTGACTTATTTCCATTGGGGTTTAAGTTAGTGTGCAGCAATATTCCAGCCTAGATAGAACAAGCGACCTGAAAAGTGTCAACATGGGCTTGGCATCCCTGGTTTTGAAGGTTCTCATTATCCATCCTGTCATTTTTCTAGCAGATGCGATTGCTACGGTGTTATGGTCCTTGAAGGTGAGATCCTCTGACATGATCACTCCCAGGTCTTTGACATTAGTTTTTCGCTCTATTGTGTGGTTGGAATTAGTTTTGTACTCCGATGAGATTTTAATTTCCTCACGTTTTCCGTATCTGAGTAATTGAAATTTCTCATCATTGAACTTCATATTATTTTCTGCAGCCCATTTAAAGATTTGGTTTATGTCTGCTTGGAGTCTAGCAGTGTCTTCAACGGTGGACACTGTCATACAGATTCGGGTGTCATCTGCAAAGGAAGACACGGCACTGTGGCTTATATCCCTGTCTATGTCCGATATGAGGATGATGAACAGGATGGGAGCGAGTACTGTGCCTTGTGGAACATAGCTTTTCACAGTAGCTGCCTCAGACTTTACACTGTTGACTACTACTCTTTGTGTTCTACTTGTTAGGAAATTATAGATCCATCTACCAACTTTTCCTGTTATTTCTTTATCACGCATTTTGTGTGCTATTACACCATGGTCACACTTGTCAAAGGATTTTGCAAAGTCTGTGTATATAACATCTGCATTCTGTTTATCTTCTAGAGCATCCAGAACCTTGTCGTAGTGGTCCAGTAGTTGGGACAGACAGGAGCGGCCTGCTCTAAACCCATGCTGTCCTGGGTTGTGCAATTGATGGGTATCTAGATGAGTGGCGATCTCCCTTCTTAGAACCCTTTCAAAGATTTTTATGATATGGGACGTTAGCGCTATTGGTCTGTAGTTCTTTGCCATTGCTTTACTGCCCACTTTGTGGAGTGGGGCTATGTCCGTTGTTTTTAGTAACTGCGGGACGACCCCAGTGTCCATGCTCCCTCTCCATAGGATGTTAAAAGCACGTGATAGGGACTTCTTGCAGTTCTTGATGAACACGGAGTTCCATGAGTCTGGGCCTGAAGCGGAGTGCATGGGCATGTCATTTATTGCCTTTTCGAAGTCATTTGGCGTCAGGGTAATATCAGATAGGCATGCGTCTGCCAAGTTCTGTGGCACTCTCATAAAAAATCATTTAGGTCTTCGACTTTCAGTCTGGTTAGCGGCTCGCTAAAAACTGAGTCATACTGGGACTTAAGTAACTCACTCATTTCCTTGCTGTCATCTGTGTAGGACCCATCCTGTTTAAGTAGGGGCCCAATACTGGATGTTGTTCTCCACTTTGATTTGGCATAAGAAAAGAAATGCTTTGGGTGTCTTTCAATTTCATTTATGGCTTTTAGTTCTTCCCGCGTTTCTTGATTCTGAGCCAAAATATTGATGAGAGTGATTGCCTCTTCACAGAGTATGAATTAGATAACGCATTAACTAAAGGTCGATCAACTGCTCCTGGAGAGGATGGTATAACCTATGATATTCTCAGAACTTTAAGGCACGTGCCTAATAATCCTTTGTTGGCACTGTATAATACCAGTTACATTGAGGGAGTTCTTCCTACTTCCTGGACCAATAGTCTCATTGTGCCTATCCCTAAGCCCCAACAGCCTGATACATTTAGACCGATCTCCTTAACTAGCTGTCTTTGTAAAATTTTTGAAAGAATGATACTTAACAGACTGTACTATAGAATCAGACACCAACTCTCCCCCTCCCTCTATGGGTTCATGAAAGGTAAGAGTGTGCAGAATTGTATCTCCACCTTTCTCACCTCACACACCTCTACTAGTTTTACCACATTTCTTGATCTAAAATCTGCATTTGATATCGCGTACAGAACTGTTATACTACATGAACTAGCCAAAATGAATATTGGTGGTAGCCTACTCTGCTGGATAATAGGATACCTGTCAAACAGAGTATCCTCTGTCCTCTACCAAGGCTTTAGAAGCGAGTCTAAAGAAATGTCCCTAGGTACACCGCAGGGAGGAGTTCTCAGTCCCATGCTATTTAATATTCTGATTAATGCCCTCCTAAATGCTCTACCTGCCTCACCTAAACATATAGCTATAAGCTATGCTGATGACATCATGATCCATACAACAGGGCATAAAAGATGAGTTCCGTTCTTAATGAAGTTCAAGCAATTTGTAATCGACTAGGCCTCATAATATCTTCCTCTAAAACAAAGATATTAACAAGCAAACGACATCCCCACCCATCTATTTGCAGGGTGAAAACATTAGCTACGTTAAAACTTACAGATATCTTGGTGTAGATGTACCCTTTACCAAATCTACTATACCACAACTAAATAAAAAATGCAAAGATAGACTAAATGCTCTTAAAGCTGTTGCTGGATACAACCCCAACTATGGTGCTAATGTGAGAATCGCGAGAATGATGTACATAGCCTATATTAGGTCCTTAATTGATTATGCTGCTCCCATGTTGATATTAGCTCGAGAAAGTTCTCTCCGACCCTTGGAGTTAATGCAAAATGAAGCTCTCAGAATTATTCTTGGCTGTCCCAAATCTACAAAGGTTCTTAATATGAGGAAGGAGCTTGATATTACTAGTATCAGTGATAGGATTGTTGAGATTAACACTGTACTTGGTATTAGAATGTTAAGAAATGAACCAGAAACTGTCACAATGAATCTTACTAAATGTCTAGAAGTAAATACTCACAGATCTAAATGGATTGTGAAAACATGCAATTACATTAAGTTTTACAACCTGCATGAATTGTATCACTGTAGGCAACAAGAGCATTTCACCCCTCCATGGAAGATGTGTTCATTTAATATCACATACCTGCAAGTCCCTCCCAAGAAGCTCATTGCTAGTAATCCCTTCCTTAAATCACTTGTTAAAGCAACTGCTCAAGAAGAAATTTATCGCCTAGCTGGTAGTAATAAGTTATCTCAAGTTATATACACTGATGGATCTAAGCAGGAGTCTTCTGGCAGGGCTGCATCTGCTCTGGTTGCCACCTCCCTAGTTAAGAACAATAATAATTTTTTTGAACTAGGCATAAGAATTAACAACTGGGCGTCTACACTGCAAACTGAATTGTTTGCAATCCTTATGGCACTAAAGCTAACTTATGACACTGAGCTTGACTCTATCATCATTACTGATTCTATGTCATCATTGAAGGCTCTTGACTCATATAATGACTCTAACAGCATGCTCATTGGAGAAGCCAGGTATAGATACTCAAAATCCGGGACAAAGGAATTAAAGTACATTTGCTATGGATTCCGTCACACATTGGATTACTCCTTCATGATAAAGTTGATATGTTAGCCAAGAAGAGCACCCATAAGGAGAATGTAGAATATAACTTTGGTATATCTGTGTCTAACATTAGGAATAATATTAGGAGAGAAATAAATAATGAAAATGATAGCTATAGGAATGCAGTTAGAAGCCTGAGTAGATCTATAACCCACTATGATAACATGAATGTAGATAAGTATGTTTATGGAGCAACTTGCAATGTGAACAGACTGACTGATGTTGTAGTGGCCAGGCTTCGGCTTGGCTACAAGTACTTCTGGCAGTTTGGGAGATACACAGATGATGATCAAACTAAATGCAAATTATGTGATCAGGCATATGGTCACTGTCTTGAACACTATGTGCTGAATTGTCCACTTATTGAGGAATATAGAGATAGACAGTATAATAACCTATGTGACATGTCAAGATATCTTATTAGTGAAGGTAGGATACCACTTATTCTAAGCAAATTTCCTAAATTTGCTTGTAACAGATAAGTGAACTGTAGATATAAATCCAAATTAATTTCCATGAACGTGCCTATCTGTGCTCATGATAATGCGAGCACAGATGGGCATGTTTGTGGAGTTAGTTTGATATCTTTATTATGCACCCCATACCCATCCTGTGGGCGGTAGTCAAAAGATTACAGAGGTACATAATGGGTCCAGGGACTGGACCTCAAGTTTGAGCTGAGCAAGTTACAAAGGTAATGAACTCAGATGGTCACAATCATGACAAGTTACAAAGGTATTTGCAGATTACAGAGGTATATATAGGGTCCAGAGACTGGGCCCCAAAGTTTTGATAGCTGAACAAGGTACAATGGTAATTAATTCACTAGTTACAAGGTAATGAATCATGTAAGTAAATTTACTTACGTCTGTACATGGTTGCACTCATGAACAAATTATAAAGCAATGAGCAATCTATTAGTCTACACCCAGCCACAACTGTAATGAGTTATTGGCATGTACACCTCATGTAATCTCAATAACCAAATGTAATTCTTTGTATCATGTCCAAATAAACTATTATTGGTGCAAATTTTAATTGTTGGGTCACACACACACATATACATATACACATACATATATACACACACACATACACACATACATATATATACATACACACATACACATACACACATGTACATACGCACACACACACACACGTGTCAATGCTTTATTTACAGGGAGCAAAGTCAGGGTATTTTTCCAGAATGGTCTGTAATATACCACTGTGGATAAAATACTTTGACATATCTTGAACATTTCTGAATGAGTAGTCTCTGAATTCATTAATTTTATCGCACTCCAGTAGATAATGACGCAGGGTGTGACAATAATCCAACTGGCAAAGTTTACATCTTGTTTGGTCTACGTCTGGTGGTGGTGATTTAACCTGCCAAAGATACTTGTAACCCAGCCGGAGGCGGGCGGTAGTGACATCCAAGAGTCTGCTTATTTTGTTGGATGCACCATAGACATGTGGCTCCTCCTGCATGATAGATGGACTGACTGGTGTCAAACTCCCTGAGTCTTAAGTCAATAAAATTCAGTTGAAGTTCTTTTCGTATTATTGTTCTCAAACTGCTAACTGACAAACCAAGATTGTAATCTATCCCCTCTTTGAAAGCATAAAACTTAGCCAATTTATCAGTTCTATCATGCATCTGAAGACCAATGTGAGATGGAATCCACAGCATGTGCACTCTGACTCTACTATCCAGAATCCTACCATACCTGTGTCTGGCTTCTGACACGAGCATGCTACAAGTTATACTTGATGAGTTAAGAGCATTTATGGATGACAGAGAATCAGTTACAATTAGAGAGTTAACCTTAGATACATGGACGCATTTGAGTGCAAGGAGTATGGCAAACAGTTCTGTCTGAAGGGTAGAGGCCCAGTTATTGATGCGTGCTCCAATTTCTTTAAGAGAGCCATCACTCTGTATGACAACAGCAGCACTACCAGCTGCACCAGTGGATTGGTGAACAGAACCATCAACGTAAATAATTTGTGAGAGAGTGTGCTGTTTGGCTAAATTATCAATACAGTTTAAGGCATCATGTTTGGCTTCAAGGCGAAGCTTTGGTTGTGATTTAAGATGTAGTTTTGGGGGAAATGGAGGGATGGTAGTTTGGAATGGGGTAATATTCCATGGAGCGGAGAAGTGCCGCTGTTGCCTTACTTGCCACAGATCATGTATCTGATTCATGCGGAGGTCGGTTCCAGTTTTTTTCGATCCATCTGGAGGGATGTTCACCAGTGCTGAGGAAAGTTTGGAGGGCTTCTGTGCATGGGTTTGAATGGGCTTGCCTGAGCATATTAACCCCAATTAGGATATTTCTTTCAGTAACACGATCTCTGATGCTTGGAATATCAAGTTCTTTCTGCATATTTAAAATTTTGGCAGTACGAGGGCATCCTAAAATGATCCTCATTGCTTCGTTCTGCAGTTTTTCCAACCCTCCAAGCTTCCAGTCAGACACAAGAGCAAGTAGTGGGGCAGCATAATCAACTAATCTAATATAAGCAAGATACATCATTTTCACAATTTTAACATTAGCACCATACCTGGGGTGAAACCCTGCCACAACTCTAAGTGCTCTCAGCCATGTTTATAATAATAATAATAATAATAATGTTTATTTGGACATGATACAAAGAATTACATTTGGTTATTGAGATTACATGAGATTACATGAGGTGTACATGCAATAAACCCCCTAGTATGCAGGGCATTTTGGGCAGACTTAAAATTAACTTAAAACTAGATTGTAAGATTTTTTGTAGATAGTATACAATGAGTAAAGGTGAGTATTTAAGCTATGAAATTTGAACATAGTTTTGTACTTTTGTCTTCATTATAAAATTAATTAAATCAGATTAAACAAATTAAAGCAATAATAATATTAAAATAATAAAAAGTTATGGTTGATAATTTATAAAATAATTAAAGTTGCATATCTAAGTTTTTAAAGTTTGAATATAAGTTGAACATATCAATTAATTGTAGCAATTTATTGCAGCAATGCAACTAATTGAGTGAGATAACAATTTAAAACAATTAATTGCATTGCAGTTAGTTTACGTGGTCATTATAATATACGTGTTGTGGGAATAATTAGCTAAGTATAATTCATAACAGGTTTTACATTCATTCATTCGTTCATTCATACATTACATTGACTTTAAAGTCAGGTTTTACGTTAAGTGATTATTCTACTTTGCTGGGAATGGTTGATATGGAGCAATTATCTTTGGGTGAAAAGGTGGTTTTTTAGCATCGTTTTGAATTGGGGTACAGGTAGGGTTTCTTTGGCAATGACAGGTAATGAATTCCAAATTTTCTTGTCTTTTATGTGCATTGAGTTTTTACATAGTGTTAGGTGGACACGGGGAACATCGAGGAGTGATCTGTGTCTAGTGTTATGGTCATGTGTCCTGTTAAAATTAGTAAGGAGAAGTTTGAGTGGTGGGTTAATATCTGCATAGAGTGTTCTATGTATGTAATAGGCACAGTAAAAAGTATGGATGTCTTGTATGGTGAGTATGTTTAGGTTTTTGAATATTGGTGGAGTATGTTGCCTGGAGTGAGAATTTGTTATCATTCTAACTGCAAACCTCAAGTGCCACAGAGTTAATTTGTTCTAGACATAGGTTAGGATCCGTGATGCTTAGGCTATCTTCCCAGTTTATATCATTTAGGACTTGGTTTACTTGGTCCCACCTTATGCTTTTGTTATTGAAGTTGAAATTGGAGAAACCTCCCTCGCGACTGATCACATTTTGTCGATCAGGGGCCCCCCTCATACATGTCTGGACCTCTATTATGTTGTGATCTGAGTATATCGTTTTTGATATGATGACATTTTGTATCAGATCATCATTGTTAGTGAAGATGAGGTCCAGGATATTCTCCAATCTTGTAGGCTCTATTATTTGCTGGTTTACGGTGAATTTGGTGCAGAGATTTTAAAGCTTGTGTGTGTGTGTGAGTTTTCATCTGAGCTGCCACATTATTTGCAATATTCCTCCATTTTAGGTGCCTTAGGTTGAAGTCCCCCAGGAGCAAGATGTTGGGGGCAGGAGCTGGAAGGTTTTCCAGACAGTGGTCAATTTTCAGAAGCTGTTCCTGGAATTGTTGGGACGTTGCATCCGGAGGCTTGTATACAACCACGATGACCAGGTTTTGATTCTCAATCTTTACTGCTAAAACTTCAACTACATCATTTGAGGCATTTAGTAGTTCTGAGCATATAAGTGACTCTGTGATATACAGGCTAACCCCCTTCCCCTTTTTTGCCTGTTCACTCTGTCACATCTGTATAGGTTGTAGCCAGGGATCCATATTTCTCTGTGAAAGCCGCAAACATTGCATTTGACTCTGTAAGCAGTCCACGGATGTAAGGTATCTAGTTTGTTGCTGGCTTTAGAGCCTGTATATTTGCAAAGATGAATGTCGTTGGATTGGTGGTATGGGGTGGGGTCTTTTTTTTCCCGGCACTAATATCTGTTGTTCTGGAGTGGAGGCCATTGACTGTGATTCCACTCCAGAAATGATTGCAGTTGGTGTACGATTTCTGTCATTTCCTGCCAGCTTTTTTTCGTTCCTTGCGCTAAAAAACCTCTCTCTCTGGAGTGGTTTTGGCTATCCAGGTTTTCCCATGGTCTGGATGTTCTGTCGTCTTGTACCCTTTAGGTGGTGTGCCTGGCATTATAGGTTATAGCACTGTCTTTCCTGAACTGATGAGTGACACATTTCAAGGTGGAAAAGCTTACAGAAAGGGTGGTTGCATTTACCTGTTGTCATATGGGCACGACATTTTCTGGGGTGGTCAAAGTTGCATGTCCCATCTGTTTTCCCAGAAATTCCATGCCTGCAGATACCAAATGCATAATATTTGCATAGGCCTGGTTTGTGTTTGCCTTGTTTTTTGTGACTGTGTTCCCTAATGTATTCCCTATTGGTGTGTGTTTTCCTGTCTCATTTCTATCTTCAGCACTAGTGCTAACATCCCCGTTTGTTCCATTTCCAACTTGCACCTTCAGGAGCACTGTCCTCCAAGACAACACTAGCACCCTCAGGAGCACTGTCTTCTAGGACAACACTAGCACCCTCAGGAGCACTGTCCTCCAGGACAACACTAGCACCCTCAGGAGCACTGTTTTCTAGGACAACACTAGCTCCCTCAGGAGCACTGTCCTCCAGGACAACACTAGCACCCTCAGGAGCGCTGTCGTTCAAGATAGCCCCTTCCAAACCACCCATCT
Source organism: Cherax destructor (assembly GCA_009830355.1). Taxonomy (NCBI): domain Eukaryota; kingdom Metazoa; phylum Arthropoda; class Malacostraca; order Decapoda; family Parastacidae; genus Cherax; species Cherax destructor. The sequence goes on from WNWK01023204.1 coordinate 28,093, forward strand.
TATTTTCCCAGCTGTCATACCATGTTGACATGTCTTTTAAGAAGGATCTTTTATTGGTGTTCTTATCTTTTAATATAGATGCAATTTCCTCATACAGGTGTATCTCGTTTGGGCAGACCCAAAACATCTCTTTGAGTTTATGTCAAGTGTGGTCACTGGTTGAAAATCCTGATATACCATGGGACCATTGACACAAGTTGCAAGCAATCAGGCTGTTCGTCACCTTCACAGACTACAGATCTTCATGGTGGTCATCTCAACACTTGACCACTCTAGCTAGCAGTCTATAATTTCGAAGTATTTAGTTGTTTTTAACAGTTCCTCTGATTGGCTATTTACAACTTAATCCGGTTTGTCACTATTTCTTGACGAATCCAGGCAATCTGGTTTGTGCTCATGTTTTTTACCTAATAACCACCTTAAGGTAGATCTGTCTATTTGTATGTATCTGTTGTTGAGTTGCTGTTGGGTGTTTAATAGCTGAACCTCGCTTAAACCGCAGGGATACCTTGTTTCAACGGCATTAACGCCCTCCTCACTGTTCTGCAACGCGAATCCGGTAGTGGATCACTTTTTGGGCATATCCAGTCGTGATTTTGGACTACACTGAGGACTGCTGGGAGAGTATTTAACATGTATAATATGGTTCAGTTTGATACAAAATATGCTTCATGATGGAGCAGCCGAATGCTGTGTTGGTTCACATGTTATTTCTATACGATAACTCACTTTAATAATATGTACTATTATGTTACCCCTACTCATATTATAAGTTATGTAAAAATGCTCAATGTTAATTCCTTAAGATAATCTCAATTCCATATTATCATTCAAGAATCTTAACACCTGTACAATCTAGATCTAATATCATTATATAATAATTTAAACAGTAAAATTTCATCATATTGTATTTTGAAATTAATTAACTAGAATAAGACTCAATAAATTTCTCTAATATTAGTACCTAGTTTTAAGACTAGAATAAGCTGCCCTAATGCCATGGAGTCAGTGGCTCTCTGCACTCAATTTACATTGTAACTTGTTCTTGACAAATCCGCGAATCCGGATTAATGGATCACATTATTTTGGATGTATCCAGTCGGTGATTTTGGACTAGCACATGAAAAGGACTACTGGAAGAATAATTAACAGTAATATGTGTTCAGTGTGATACAAAAAGTATAACTTGCATGTTGGCGCAGCCGTGGCTTCTGAAGATGAAGATTACTGAAGGAATATTTGATTTTCACTGTGTATATTGCGACCGATGCTAAATACAGGTTTAGTGGATTACCACAAACTGTATACATCACTTCATCGCAATAAGTACCGATTTGTTACTAGTTTACAGCTACAGCAACTCTGTAAGGTTTCTGAATGATGACACTAGGTGGATGGTATCACTAAATTTTAGGTCAGGTACACTGGCAGGTTTAAAAATTATTAATACGAGCTGACCGGCATGGTAGGGTTCTGGCGACTGTTGGCAACTGTTTACCACATGAACCTTGAGTCTTTAGGTCTAAATTCACCTTAAATTTTACCTTACATTTATTTGGTATCTTATCTATATATTACAGTACCACTGTGATAAACACTATAACACTATGTATGACACTCAATTATCTTGGAGAGACTCTTTCCTCTGGCAAAAAAGGTTCTAGTATTGTTGTTATTTGCACACGGTACACTAAGCCTAACGTCCCCTCTTGAAAGTATACTCTGGCAGGTATTGCACACTAATTCTCCTTTTTGACGCAGTGTATACCATTTTTCTGCTAGTTTGGTTCCAAGCGCTGGAGGGATGAACCTTATAAGTTCACTGGCACAGACTAGAGTTCTAGCACGCAAACGAGATCGCGATAATCACGAAAAAAAACATGGAGCACGCGGGGCACTCAGGCTAGTAATCCCTTCCTTTCCTACAACATTTTTGCATATTTTTTTTGTTGTAAACAATTATTGTAAACAAAATAATGATGAAAATATTAGTGCAGTTGTGCTGAATACAACAGTACCATATGGTACAATGTAACCATATGGTGCCATGAGCATGCAGCACACTGCACCAACATATGTGTAAAGATCCTAGGATAACCCAAAAATGTCAGTGACTCATTTCCATTGGGATCCCTGTATCTGTACCATATGGTATATTGCACCATATGATACATTGTACCATATACAGTGGACCCTCGGTTTTCGTGCACCTCCAAACTTGAACAATTATGTAAGTGTATTTTTGTAAGTGCTTTTGTAAGTGTACTTTTGGGGAGTCTGAAATGACTAATCTAATTTACATTTGTCCTTATTTGAACAAATTTGTTTGGTAACGGCACTCAAACCGCATTCCGGGAAGAATTTTCAACGAAAACCGAGGGTCCACTGTAGTACTACAGTGGACCCCCGAGTAACGAGCACCCGGGAAATCGTACAGTTATGTAAGTATAATATTGTAAGTGCTTTTGTAAGTGTATTTTTGGGGGTCTGAAATGGACTAACCTACTTGACATTATTTCTTAAGGGAGTAAATTCGTTCGGTAATGGCACTTGAGCAGGCTTCTGGAATGAATTTTGCTTGTTACTCGTTGGTCCACTGTATATGATACCGTTGTATTCAACGGTATCATATACCGTCGTATTCAACACAATAACTGCACTAATATTGATTATATTGGTCTCACAGGCCACAAAAGTTAGGGGGAAAAAAAATTAGAAAAAAAAAAAAAAAGTAACAAAAATGTAAAATAAAAAACATTTCCCCCGGGTGTTGCCTCCACCCGGTCATTGAGGGGGCAATTTATGACCTTCACAAAAATTATTTTTTAAATTCCTTTTAAGAAAATTTTTTTTTTTTAAATTTTTTGACCCTGGCGCACACATTGAAAATTGGGCCCCGGGCCCTTTGGGGGCCCGGGTTTTTTATGAATAGTAAACTTACATACCAGGGTTGGTGACGACAGTACAGCGCCAAAGTCATACCGACCAGCCGGGCTGTGGTTTTTACGTCATGGGGGGCCAGCAGTAACAGCCTGGTTTATCAAAGGGGGGGACCCTGAGGCCTGGTCCGACCGGGCCGTGGGGACGTTGACCCCCGGGAAAAACTCCAGGTAAACTCCAGATACACGAAATTTAGGCCCCCCAAAAAAAGGCGGAGGCCTTATGTGTGATAGAATGGGTCTTTTGGTAAGGTAAAAGTAGGGAAAAAAATTTGGCACCCGCATTGCATTGTGTGTGGGAATTAATGCGCCTTGTCACCGAGCCGTGGGAGAATTTTACTCTCGGGTGGGGAAGGAGTGTCTGGGTGGGGAAGG